>JAIPRL010001487.1:0-81447 GCA_025469235.1 Pemphigus obesinymphae | reverse complement strand
TTGTTTAAGATATTAATCAATTTTTATTGTTTGCATATGGCTATTTCATATTAGTAGTAATAATTAGAGTTTGGTAAACTTATGCTTTTCCTTTGGTTTGGTCCAATATGAAGTTACGTCAGTTATATATTTGTTTCATACTACGTGGAATTAAAACATACAATTTTATTGCTATTTTAGCATTTTTTAAAAAAATAGATTTTTGGGGTTTTTTATTATTAAAATATTTATTTCAGGATTTTTTTTACTATTAGAGTATATTTTTAAAATTGTAATACTCATATAAAAATAAAATATACGTTATATAAAAGAAAATATGCCTAGAGTATTTGAAAAATGTTTATGAAATTAATAACTAAAAGTCATCTTTAAGTTAAATATTTTTAATATTCTAGGCATATTTTCTTTTTCATATATTATTTTTTATAATATATACTAATTGTATTCAATAATTATTTGTGTTTTTTTTTTAGAATATTCATTTCATTTTTGCTTTACCTAAGTACTTTTTTTTAATGTTGTATAGAGCTGCAACATCCAAAGTCTATTGAAAATAATAATAGTATTCATATAGAATACATTACTATAGTTATATTTTGGTAATCAAATTACCTTTCAAGTATTTTCTATTATTTTGAAATTTTTATATGATTGTGAAAGATAGCTCTGAAAATATAAATTAAATTATTGATTTATTTTTAGAAATATATTTTCCGATGCTCGTTCTATAACCTTAGGTTGAAAAAAATGAAACTAATATCCCTACTGAAAGTTGTGACCATTTAATTGATGAACAGTGCTTGTCTCAGGATGCAATAGTAAGTTTCATCATTCAAATTCAATTAAATGTAAAAGTAAAAGTTTTATTTTGTTTCACAGAAGGATCTTCTTGAAAAGACTATAGCAGAAGTAAAACGAATGAAAACAGAAAATGATAGAATGAAAATTGAAATAATGTAAAAAGAGAAATTGAAAGAATTAAAAAAGAAAATAAATTAACAAAGCTTGAAAATCAACATTTGAAAGATGAAGTTCAGCAATGTAATGAAATATTACAAAAGTTCCTTAATCACGATCAGATTACAGTGTTAAGTATACCGCCACGTCAATGGGATAACAAAACAATTATTAAGGGTCTTAAAATGTGATTTGCATTGGGTGTTCATGGATATGATTATCTCCGAGAAACAAAATACCCACTACCTGCGAATAGCACACTAACAAGAAGGCTGTGTAAATTTAAATTAAATTTTGGAATATTTTTAAATTTTGGGATTTTAAATAAAGTTTTCATTATTTAATTTTTGTCATTCTATAATTTATTTTAACACTAACCTAGTAGCGGAATTTCATTGAAAAATGTCATACAATATATGCTTTACTGTATTAGCTCTGGAAGTAGATTTTTTGAGCTTACACACTTTTCCGAAGTTGGAAGCTGTAAGACGTATACTTCTTTGTTTTTTCCATTTATCATTATCATGCTGTCCTATAGTGTTTTTTTCTAAATTGAATTATTTCTTCATCGGTTAATTTTAATTTGTTTAAAAATATATCTTTTTTTAATTGATATTCATCAATTGGCATATCAATTATTTCACAGCCTAAATCAACAGCTCCGTAATCTTCATCTGGTCCAGTAAGTAACTTATTTTTTATCGATGAAATTCTATTTAAAAAAAATATATAGACTATATAGTTCATGCAGTTATACTTAAATTAGGTTAAGTTATTGAATTATATAATGAAAACAATTATTATATTACTTTGGTGTTCCAAAATACAACTTCCGACGATTTGATTTTTTTCTATACTGATCAACGACATTAACTTTTTCAATAAATTTTTTAGTAAAGATACCAGGACTTACTTTTGCAATTTTCTTATGCAAATGTCGTATGTATTTAGAACCAAAATTAAATGATGTTAGTGCAGTGTTACATCTGGCACTATAAGATCCTAAATAAAATATATATACCTATTGATAGTTAATGTTCACATAACTATACAATATATTTACATTTTTCATAATAATAAATAAATATTATATTGATTTAGGTTACCTATATATAATTAATTGTTTACCCCGAAAAGAAAAGTTTACTCTTTTTCCACCAACATGTTTTGCTATAACACTATTAAAATTTTCTACAATATTATTGTTGACGTTGTAAATCAAACTTTTAGTATGATGCGCAATTATATTTCTTGCTCCCAATATTTCAGTCCATAATCCACAATTTTCCATTTGGGTTACTAAATTAATTTCACCTTCTTTCTGACATGCAAAATTGCAACTTAAATGGTTGAATAATTCAAATTGAATGAGCTCCGATGATTTGTATCGATATCGATATGATATTATCATATTTCTAGAAGTTATTTTTAACTACAATAGGGTTTGCTATTTTCTTATTTTGAAATATTTATAAACACAATATATTGGCCGTTTCTTTGAATTCATAATTCATTTTTAGTTTACTATCTTATCCTGTAATAACTCATAATTTATAATAATATAGGTATAATGAGTGTTAAATGATGTATGTCTCAATGGGGGGTTTTAGCCTCTTGTTATTGCCCTCCGGCAAATTAAACTATCATCAAAATATATTATGATATGTCTCTGAAATAATATACCTACGTAGGTATAAGTTATAAGTTCAATCAGGTGTGTATATAATTATATATACGATACAATCAAAGAAGTATTACCTACTAAAATATGTACCTACATAAAATATGTCTAGATAATATTTAACATTTTAATATTAGTATTTAAAAAATAGCCTCCAATACAGAGGCTCGAGATTGTTATTTTTTTAATTTGCCATAACAATAGTGATCGTTAGCTACCGGTGACGCGTGTTAGACCGCTTGGTGCTTTCTATAAGTCTAAAATCTGTACCTATATTATATTACGATAGGTAGGTAGTAGTAGCAGTAGTAGGTATGTACCATGCGTATTTTATATTATATTATAAGTAAACCAATATGTTCAATGGGTATTGTAAAATAATTTAATCAGTTTGGATATAAAACACGACAACAACCGTGCAATTATTCCAGGAACTGATAATGATCTCGTATGCTTCTCGTACGCGCATGCACGGGTCAATTTACGATAAACGGTATGAAAATTATTATTTTTCATTTTGCATCTGTAAAGACCAATAAGCCTGACAAAATTAATTAGGGTGCTTACAATGTTCCGATTTTAGTTCTGAAAATATATTTAGATTCTGTAGATTCTTTACTAGAGAATGTAGGAAATGATTTTTTCATATAAACATGTTTTGCTTTTATATGACAAAGGTTTGCAAATTATTAGTAAATTTCCAAAAATGTATCCCCCTCTTTTACAAGTTTTTAGCAAAAATTTAAAAATTCTGTTTCCTACATTCTCTAGTAAAGAACGTACAGAATCTGAATATATTTTCAGATTTAAAATCGGAAAATTCTAAGTAGCCTTAATTTTGTCAGGCTTTTAGGTCTAAATCAATGAAATAATACATCGCTACCAATCCCCTTAAACGAATTGATAAAATTGTTACATTTCAATTTGATATAGGTAATTATAGATTTTATAATAAAATTATTATAAAATCAATGATATAACTTTAGAACCAAGTTTAATCGACCGCCAAATTCTGATTTCGTCATTATTTTTTTGATAAAAAAATAAATATTAAAAAAAAAAATTCCAAAAATCTAATTTTTCTGTAAAGTACCTATTATGAATTAAATAACTCAAAATAGAAGATTGCTATTAGTAGCCCAAAAATGGGTAAATATTTTCAAAGCTTTTTTGACTTTATAATGTGTGCACATACGTTTTTGGTAAAAATTTCAAGTTTATAGGTCTATTATTTCTCCGAAATTCGAACACATTGCATACCAAAATAAAACATATATTGTTGAAAAAAATTAAAAACTATTAAAAATTATTGTATCGACCGATTTTTAAAATTTTTGTGTGTAGTTAGAATAATATGTAATTTTAATACTGTATTAAATTTTTAGGTCTTAAAACTTAAAAATAAGACACTTATGAATTTAATGACTTAAAACTTCATTATTTCTCCAAAATTCTAACACATTTCATACCGAAATGTGAAAAATTCAAATGGGTATTCGAAAAAAAATTGAATGGCTTTCAAAAAATATTGTAGCAATCGATTTTTTAAATTTTAGATATGTAGCTAAAACGGCATATTTGTAACACTGTATTCAATTTTCAAGTCTTAAAAACTAAAATTAAACATATTATGAATTAAATGTCCTAAATTTGTATATTGCTATAAATAGCCTAAAAATAAATTAAAATTTTCTTTAAGCCTCTAGCATCAATATTTTCGGAGTTATAAAGAATTTTACTAGAATAGAGTTTTCCGATTTTTATGATAATTTTTTGATAGTTTTTTCTTATGCGTTTATCGAAAAAATTAAAAAAATGATTTCTTTTAAGTACCAACTAGATGAAATTTGCTACCGGAAACCGGGTATGCTTGTAAAGATCACAGTATTCCTTCTGGTAAAAATTTTGTATACAGAAAAAAAAATAAAACACATCGTAAAACCTATACATAATTCCTCACTTTTCTCAGAATCTAAAATAATAAAAATAATTTCTAAATAAATTGAAGGAAATTAAAATTTTAAGGAAAAATTCTTACTTAAATATACCTACATATCTACTTGTATGCACAAAAAAAATTTGTATTGCACATTTGCATTTTCATATTGCATACTAAAACAGGGGTTGGACCCATACTGTAATAAAAATGTATATAAAAAATGAAGATATAATTCATAAATGTTTGGTATGTATTACATTATATATACTGTGTCTTGCGAGAAAACGTGCCACGGGTTGACCAAAATCAGTCCGGTTTTGCTCATCCCCGGGCGTGCCCAGCCATAACGTTTTCAGTAATCTAGGGTACGGCATCTCAGCGGTTGCTTGGTCGTCAGTCTACATCTTCTCTCACTGGACAGAGTATAGGCACCTGTATAAATATTATGACTTAATAGTATTAATATCATAATTCAATCAAATATTTAATTACCTACCTATTTGTTTTGCCTTAGCTAAGAGTATCACCTGACAGTGGCACTTGAAAAGGAGCTAACAGTCATTTCAAATGCAATGTCATTATTAATGAGCGTGGTATTTATCATCTGAACAAAAATTGATTTCTAAGCAGTCATGCTCATAGCTCAGACAGTTAGGTGTATACTGTCTAAACACTTTTTTTTCCTTTTTGAACCAAGACCTCAGAAAACTACTTCCATAGTACTTCCAAGAACTGTCTAAATATCTAGTGTACCTAATGAATTTGACATAGTCACTAGTTCCTTTCTACCTTAATAATATACTCGTATACACATATGCATATTATTGTTGTTTTAAAAATCAAGTCCTATATTAACATTAAATTATTGATCAATCGTATCATATTTTAATAATATTAGGTACCATGCATTATCAATCATTTAAATTTTTTAATCCAGTCGATTTGTCACTAAACTTCTCTTAAATTAATTTTGCAATAGGTTAACAATCAAAACATAAATTTACACATCTATTTAGTATTTACACAGGGGATTAAAATATGAAAATTGTATTTTTACTATGTTAAATATGTTATAAGTACACAAATATCAGAAACCAGTTCACTGTCCTCTAATTCAATAATATAGAAAATGCATATAATTATCCTATGATCTAGTATTTATATAACAGTTCAACAATCAGTATTTGTGTTGCAATCAATCAGTTATATTATTATAGTTTATTGTTTTTAGGAAAAATGTTGCTACATCCATTATGAGCTCATATTCCTATGAAATACTATCTCTTTCGTTATAATAAACAACAGAATATAATCACAGATATAAAAAATATACATTATATATATATATATGTATGTGATATAATAATAAAATGCACTTGATAAAAGTCGACCTCTGACATAAACATTAATCATATTGTATATTTACTGAAGCACTAGATAGGCAAGTCAGTTACATAGCAATGCGATAAGAGAACATTATATTACATGTTGGAAATTCAGTTTTATTATTGCATCATAATGAATAAAGTAGTTACAAGGGTGTATTCATCCAATCTTGTAAAACTATCTCTCTACTATAACTATAAACTATAACTCTATTATTTCCATTTAGTTGTCAATGTGTTAATGACCCAGGAAATAAGTCCACAAATAAACTTCGATAAATTGCGTATGCAGCCTAATGCAAAACAACATAAAACAACACACTAAAATATTATTTTTCATTTAAGTAATAACATACACTTTACAACAATATTATATAAAGCATCTCCAATGAATATGAGACTATTTTATCAGAAAATCTTATATTTAAATTTAAAATCATTGTACATTTTAAACATTCATTAAAATATTTTTCAATCATTAAATTAAACAATTTGAAAAATAAATATAAATATTGCACAGCATACATACAATTAGACAATCATTTATGTGATCAACAAAATCTATAACTTAATAAATATTTCTTTGAGTATGAACCAAATATATTTTTAATGTTATTAAATCAATAAGACTAATTTATAATAAGATATAAATGTTGAAACAATAAACAAGTACAAATTATATAGGTACTTATAAATTATGATGGAGGATTTTTTGTTAAATCATTGTCCAATATTTCCGATGTAGTGTCACTCAATAATGTTTTTAAGTCAACAGATTTGGGGAGTTCAAATTGTGATGTGCCTAAAATATAATGAAACAAAATCCAAAAAATGATTAAAAATCTATTTTAAAATAAAATTTTTACTGTCTTACCAGCTTGTGCCATGAATAGTTCCTTTAAAAATCCCAGTTCCTTGCTTAAAAGTTTAATTTTTTCCTCGAGCATGTCATTTTCAGTTTTTAATTGGTTAACACGTTGCAACGTCTGTTGTGTACGCATTCTACTTTTTACTCGACTTCTCTTAACCGCCTAATGAAGCCATGTAAATTATTAGTAGAAACTAAAAATAGTTGAAAATAACCAAACAATACCTGATTGTTTTTATCCCGTTTGCGTCGGTAATCGTCGTCACTGCTGTCCGCTTCATCTCTCAACACGGTCGATAGGGCCATGTTTTTATTCTCTTTATTTTTACGAGCCATACACCGCGACACACGCACTCAAAATGATTCTGAAAACCAGTATTAACAATAAATTACTAAATGTTTTGTAATAGAGACCACTGCAGGACTGGTAAAAAACCTTAAAAATATCGTTGCGAAATCGAAATAATTGTTAAGTGAGAAAAAAATAGCAATTATTATAATTTCGAGGACACAAGAGAAACGTGTAGATGTCTCTAGGACACTATTGTGTATTAATTATTGGGTCATTGACAATATACCGAGGATAGCAATGTCAAAACTGGACCAAGTCTACCGGTGCAGTCGTACTAAGGACAACGTCCGACGAGATCGCGCGTTACGTCCACCATTTCAGTGAACACTTACTATAAACGAAGAACTCGATGATTAACGAAGAATCGAATCCGGTGTTGCGAAAATAAATTAATTTTGCAATAGTGTAAATTTGCATGGACTTATGATATAAGTTAATAATTTAAGATAAAGACCTATTATCTTATCAGCATAATATTTATTTTTCAAATACACACAACTACACAAACGTCACGGGCGTTATAATAATATAGCTGCAAGCGTCAAGTACAGACATTAGACCATAGAAAATATATATGTCTATGGCGTCAAGCGTGTACGTTGTAGTTGTATTGTGTCCTACGATCACCTTTAATATGGTCACACTGTTCGGTCAGTGGATGTGATAAGCTGATAAACCTTGATAACGGTGATTGGTGGAAATGACATGATAACAATAAACTTTTAAATTAAAAAAAAAAAAAACATGAAAAAGTTAAAACACAATAGGTATAGTATATTCTAATTTTATAAAATAAGCAAGATCAAAATATATTAATTCTATAGTATTTGGTAAGATCTCTTGGCCTGTGTAAGACCGGTATACGTACGTCAGTTAGCTGCTGTTTACCGAGCGATGGAAGGTATAGTGTTTTAATTTTCAATAAATAAGTGTTCGGTATAAAGATGTCTGTGAGAAATCTCGTTCGGACTGTGTGTAGCACAGTATTCGCCAGAAAACCAATGGTGTCTCTTTGCCAAATATCACGCAGGTTCATTGGTGCGTACGATAACGATGGAAAAACTTACGTGTCCATGTTGAACAATAACAACATCAAGGACGGCATCATGATATCGGGTTACAGCCAATTCGGTTTCCGTCTGAACAATAACTTTATGGTCCTGGGGCCGGTCATATGTTTCGCGAATTCAATAATGGCCTGGTACATAGATGATGACAAAGATATCAGCGAAGATTCACTGTCATTGCTATTTAATTTGGAACCAATGCCGTCCATAGTTGTGCTGGGCATTGGCGACAACACATTCCGCAAACAAATTGATAAAGTTGTATTGGCGGCTACTAAAAAGTATGGGTGTAATATAGAAGTGTTGCCGATCGACGCGGCCCTAGCCACCTATAATTTTATTGTTAGTGAACAGCGCCTTGTTGCTGGAGCATTTATCCCTCCTAAATTCATCCCAGTCATCGATGATGATGTAATTACCGCCAATGCTCGACATGTACAAGTTTATGGAGAAGAAATTCCTCAAACTGATATATGGGTTAATGATGAGGAACACTTGGAAAAGATTAATCTAAACTATAAGGAATTTGGAGCATTAGTAGGAGCTCAAAAAGCAGCAGATTATGAAAAACAAGCAAAATTAGATAAAAAATCAAAAGATCCTAAAAATATTACATAGTGCATTGTTTTGTTTCAAATATTAGTTGTATTTTAATTTACTTTGTAATATTATGAAAATAATTAAATATATTTATTTATGATGTTATGTTACATGTGTTTCAAATATATTTAATACCTATAAAATTAATGTAATTAGAGATTATAATTTGTTGTAGACTCAATACTTCGATTATGTATTGTTGGAATTTTGTGGGGCGGTACAAATCCATTTCTGAAAGCTGCAACAAATAAAGTAAAAAGAAATAATAGATTGAATTTGATTTCTGAAGTTATTGATCATATAACAAATTGGAATGTGAGTAACTCAATACATTCTGATGGTAAACAAGTAAAAATATATTATATTATATTTTAGTATTTGGTACCATTTCTCATCAACCAGTGTGGTTCTTTGTTATTTTATTTCACTCTCAAATATTCAGGTAAAAAAAGTATTTAAACATTAATATTAAAATTGAATTATTATATCATTTAGTAATTTTATGTAGGCATAAATGCAAAAAAAAAAAGATAGACAATAAATTTGTTTTTAGAAATATCTTTGGCTGTTCCCGTTGCAAATGGAGTATCATTTATAAGTACATCAATTGTAGGCACTTTGATTGGAGAGGAAATGCCAAAATTACGTAAGTTCATAAGAAATAGAACTTGGTTATTTTCTTAAATAATTTTAAATCAGATAATTTATTTTAAAAACATGGTAAGATGGAATGCTAATAATTTCAAATAAATAGGTACTGTCAACCTTTTTCTTTGCCGTGTTTTCATAGTTTAACCTATGACAATAATGTGGGATCAAAACTTACATCATTTATTGTTTTAAAGTGGATAGATATTATAATTTTTTCTCTATAGTGTACAGTTCTTGAGGGTTCTATTCCTCTGATTTTGACTATGAAATACAGTGAAAAACTCGAGCTATGTTGATTTGTCTTTGCCATACAGCTTTTGTGTGCTTTATGTTGGTCTTGGCCAGTTATCAGATGATATAGAATCTGCATCGTATCCTTGGGGGTCTCCTATCGTCTTCCTCCTACTTCCTGATGACATATTGAATGAAGTTTTCTATGTCTTCTCATTTTTCTTCTATAGAAACCGACATTTTGATGGTTCCACCTGTGCCAATTGCGACGTCTGTAATTAGTTAGCTTACCATTTTAATTGTCAGTTTTGGAATATAGTAGATTTTATCACGTATTTTGCCTCCTGATTATTAATGTTGTTAACAAGTATCTTGTTATCCGTTGCTATCAGTAGCGTAATTTTCACTATTTTGTGTATCCTCGTACAACTTTTATTTCGAAGATGCCCACTTACACTTTTTAAGGAGTTTGGAATAGGCAAATTTTTATAAAATTTTAAGAAAAATTAAAATTTGTTGATTTAAAAATGTTTAAATACATTTTATAAGTGATCATCTTATTCAGTTCCATTTTTAGGTTTCTAAACATAAGTTTAGACACCTTATATTCCCATTGTGTCCGTCCATTTATCTGTCCATATAGTTACTATAGTACCATTGATTATAATTATTATTAATTAATCAATGCTAGTACTTACATAGTTACAATTGTTAAATTATTTATTTGGTTACTAGGGAGATAGATAAATATTGTTCTTTTTGTTTTATATTTTTAGATTATTGTTTAAAATGTGTTTAGAATTTAGCACTCTCGCAGAGTGGGCTTTCCTAACTTATTATTATTATTTAACTATTATGTAATCATGATATTCGTTTAAAAATATATAAAAACTGCCTAATACGTATGTTTTATAATAAAATTTTATACAATATTTAATTAAATTTTATGAATTAATTTTTTTATTTATTTATACATTATACACATATATTTATATTTTTTTAAATTTATGTTTAAAATTTCGATGTTTAAAATCTTCAACCCCAAACCTTAAAAATGTACCGAATATGTAGACTTATTTCCTGAGTGTTCCAAAGGACGACCTTGAACTTATTTATTTATTTAATAATATTAACAGGCGTTAGCCCAATTTACAATACGTTAAAAACAATGATAAATTACAACATAGATTTAAATATAGTTATAGAATAATGATAAAATAATAAGGTAATAAAGTATGTACAATTATGAATTATGATATTAAGTTAATACTAAGAGAAGAATTTAATAAAAGAAAATAACAAAAAAAAAAAAAGAAACATATATATATTTACATGCATACATAGTAATAGATAATAGCAAAGTTATAGAAATAAATTATCATTATTTAAGGATTCCCGGCTGATAATAATATATTAATAAGGTACTGTGACATTTATTTTTTAGAGAAATGAGTGACGAAAAAGAGTTGTTTGTTTCTTATATTATGACGGTTTACTTTAAATGAGATGAGACTAAGGATGAAGGGATCATCTATATCATTATTTAACAATTTACTGAGTAACACGGAATAAGAATTTTGTCTTCTGTCTTTTAATGTTTGTAAATTTAATATATGCAGAATATGATCATAACCAGAGTGGAGCAGTCTAAATATATTACATTTATATGAAATAAAACGCAACATTTTATTTTGTACTTCTTCAATTTGATTACAATGGGTTGAAGTCCATGTTTCCCATATAATACAACCATACTCTAGCTGAGAGCGAATGAGAGAAGAGTAAAGGCTTTTAAAAATATTAGGATCACTAAAGTTGGTACAGTTTCTATTAATCATACCAAAAACAGATAATGATTTATTTTTTATTTCAAACACATGTAAATTAAATAATAGTTTAGAATCAAAGATTATTCCAAGGTCTTTAATTTGAGATATTCATCTTAATAAATGATTAGAAAACTTATAATTATACATTAAATGGTTAGGTTTTTTGGAGAAAGAAATAGAGTGGCATTTATTTAAGTTCAGAGTCATTCCATTTGCAATACACCAATTGTTAATATTATCTAAATCTTTTTGCAATAGTATTGAATCTTCTTGACAATTAATTAATTTAAAGAATTTTGCATCATCAGAAAAAAGCAAAATATTAGAGTATTTTAAAACTAAAACAATATCGTTTATAAATAAATTAAAGAGAAGAGGTGAGAGATGATCTCCTTGTGGGACACCTAAAATAACCTGAATAGGATCTGATATAAAGTTTTTGTATTTCACAAATTGTGATCTATCGGTTAAAAAAAAGTTTAACCAGGATAAGAGTGGGTCAGCAAAACCAATTTTTTTGAGTTTTGAAATTAAAAGTGAGTGGACAATTTTATCAAATGCTTTTTGAAAATCGGTATAAATGACATCTGTTTGTTGATTAACGGAAAAACAGTTTAAAAGGAAATGTTTATAACTGATCGAGTTAGTGATTGTAGATTTTTTTTTCGAAATCCATATTGTTGGGGTACTAAGATATTGTCTAGAAGAGGAGAAATCTTAGAATTTATAATATTAGAGAAGATTTTAGGTAGGATAGAAATTATAGATATAGGCCGATAGTTTGATATTATAGATTTATCACCATTTTTAAAAATTGGATTAATAAATGTATTTTTCCAACTATTGGGAAAGCAACTTGTGTTTAGGGAGGAATTAAAAAGAGAAGTTATGGGAGGAGAGAGGACAAATCTACAGGTATATAAAAAGAATGGAGATATTCCATCAGGACCAATAGAGGTTTTAACGTTTAAAGAATCAAGTTCAATAAATACATCAAGAAGGTTAATTGAACAATTATTTATGGATTGAAAAGATTCTATAACAGGAGTGGAGAGCGAAAGAATATTTGCTTTTTTATAAGTAGAGGTAAAATATCGACCGAATAAATTTATTATACTTTCTCCGTTATCTGCTACTTCATGATCAAGGGATAATGAATTAGGAAGACCAGTGGAGCATTTTAAATCCCTCATAAAAGTCCCTCATAATAGGTATATTAACTCTAAAATCACTTAAAGAATCCATTTTATTATGTTTTTATTGCTGAAAATCATCGGTGTAGTGTCCTCTTAAGTGATAATAAATGAGAAAATTAACTGATTTAATCGATTCAATAAAATAGAATATAACTCTGGTGGAGTGAACTATAATTGCCTACCATTATCGAACGAAATACATTTTAAGATATTTCATCATCTAATCAAATTTTATCCATAAGAAAAATAAGGTATACGAAAGAACAAAAGAAAAAAATCTAGTGATAAATTAAATACCTAATATATAATAAAAATATTATTTTATATTATCTTATATACAGATAATATATTGCTAGAATAAAAAAAAAAAAATTAATAAATATTACAGTTTTTGTTCACAAACTCAACCTTTTATTAAAGAATTCAATAATAAGACTTGTGCGAAGTTGCCCCTCTACTAGCTTTTCCGATATTTATATATCAACGAGACCATCACGATCAAATATATATTCCAAATATTGCAAAAAAAGATATTAGAATTTTAAAATTACTCATTTCCCTGTCAAGTGACCACAAATTTTAATTAAAACTATGTATATAATACGTGTACAAGTATCAATATGTAAATTATTTATCTGTTATCTACGTAATTGTTTTATCTAGATAAAAATGCATTTAACTTTTTCTTTATTTAGATAATTGTTTAATTAGTCATATCATTTCTTAACATTATATATTATACACTGAAACTATGAGTAACCAAATTGATAATATCATATTGCATTCAAGTAATTTTGCACTATATATAGCAACCTATTTAAATTAATTAGTTGATTTAGTAAACGTGTAACGAAACGACCAACGGGATATCCTATTAGGGTATATTATTTCAGTATTTCACGTTTTCGTTTTATCTAGATAATATATAATCGTATTATACGCAGATACTTTTTCAGTCAATTATTTATAATTATAATAAAATATACATGTTTACAAATACATATAGGTACAGTTCATTTTGTTTTTATAATATATATGATTGTTTTCAATGTACAGAACAATCGATAATAATAATTGTTATGTCGTCGGGTGAGAACAAAAAAGTTCTATGTCTAAATTTTTCAAAAACAGTTTATTCAATAATTCGTATACTATACCTACGAATTTTCCATCTTTTAAGCTTACATAGTCTTACGACCAATATTAACAAATATATGAAAAACGAAACAGTTCGATGTAATAAAAACTTCTACATTTGTTAGTTTTCGTACGAGTCGATAAAACTTTTTTGTTTTTAAAGATTATAGTTAATTAAAACAAAGTTCTAAGTGAAAGAATACACAATTTTGTTAGAAGAAAACAATTGTGTATGTATATCACACGATATCACCAATACAGTAAAATTTCAGGGTAAACAAGAATATAACCACAATGAAATATGTTTTATAATTATTATAGTATATTGGTATCACTTCAACAATATTTTATGTCACGAAATTATATTCTGTGATTACGATCGAGAACAAAAATGTTCTATCGTGCATCAATTAATTATTTGCGAGTACAAAAAAGTGTTATGGATAGTACTATTTTGTTCTAACTCAATATTGTTATGATTTTAGATTGATTATTAACTCTGTGTTACCTTTTTACATTTTTCTAATAGTAATTTAGTATTAATTATTCATCAAACTTTAAAAACGATCTCCTGAAAAATGTATAAATCAGACATAAGACTTTTTTGTTCTCACCCCACGGTATAACAATTACCTGCATATAGAATATTCTATTTATTTAATAATTTTTTTTTATGCCTGCCATTTACTTTAGAAAGTTCAGCAATATTATTATTTTTCACTCTATCGCTATATTATTACTATCACCAATTTTCTTACAGTATAAAATACATATTATGGTAGGTATATATATATATATATATACAGTTATAAGTATTATTATAATTGTAAAAAGTCATTAATAATAAATAAAGCTTAAAAATTAAATTTATTAACTCCATATTTTTTTTTAAATAAACTATATATAGTTAAACAATTTGTGACAATCACAGTCACGAGGATACTGTTGCAGGTATATATTTATATTTATAATTGCTGATATTTTATTTTATAATAATTTTAATATTCATAACGATGAAAAAATTCATATAGGTAATCGACAATAAAAAATATCAAAGAATATCAATGTGAAAAAAAATTCATGTTGATATTGCTACGCTTTTAATACGACTATATAATATATTGTATGTGTATATGTATGTATATATATATATATATATATAGGAAAAATCTATATATATATATATATATATATTATATAATATTATATACCTAAACGACAACCAAAGTCGGTGCTGACCATAATAATATTTATTATCTCGTCGTTCGCGAATAATTAATATAATTTTTTATTGCGCTCGAAATGCGCTGAAATCCGGTCGTATAACGTTTTAATAACTCACGATCCGGCGTAGCGGTCGAGTGTTTTTTGTTTGTCGTTTCGTCCCTGCAAAATATAATAGTTTCTACTGTTGATGAATCATTATAAAACAAACAAAAAACAAAAATGTCATATTATTATTATTATTATTATTATTATTAGGTATACGTATATTAACTTAACGGTTGTATAACCGCGGCACGTGATTACATCCGTACAGGTATATACCAGCCGTATACGTATTATTATACCGACCATACCCAGACATGGGCCACAGTTGATAAAGGTTTGATAACTGTTTATTATTTTCGCGTTTATCAGAAATACACTTGGCGAAGAAAATGAAAGTCCCGTACATGGCCGACGCCATGTCTCTTTATAACCACTCCACGACCACATAACAAACATCTCTTCGCTGCGGACGGGGCCCCCCGTATAAAACAGATGCCTGAGAATTGGACCCGACCAATTGTGAACGTGAATGCGGAGGAGAACATTGTTTTTTGGATTTCGTTTTTAAACCACATTATAATAATAGTTTAATATTATTTCGTGTTAAATATTTAAATAATTCGTCGAACGTCGTATTTCTATATACGGACTATTTAATATATAACTTTTCATTGTGTTCGCATATATACAACTGTAATCGAAAACAGTAGGTATAGCCGGAATAGCGAATTCACACAGAGTTTAGAGCGGCTGCACTTTCTCAAAGGGTAAGTTGAACTTTACGAATGAATCCACTCTCCCTTACGTGTAATATATTCAGCAAAACGCACATATAATACACACGCGATAGGTATACATATTTAAGTCAACTTTATTTTTAAAAACAATTACAAAATAGTTTAATTTCAATTATAGATTATACAGGTAATATGCAAAGCTGCGGACAACTTTATTTAATTAAAAGTAAAAATCTGACATTTAAGGAGCAACAGTAAAAATAAAAAATTTTTAACACTTTTTGTAGATGTTAAGGATATAATATTTTGTTATTGTAAATACTTATTTTTTATACGAATAAATAATGATTTATGAATAATGATCATGAAAATTTGAATTTGCTTTAAGTCAACGTTTAACTTATTTTAAACGTCCTTCATTAAAGCGAACTCGAAGATTACTTATTAGATATAGTTAAATAAGAAACATCAATATATAACATATTTAGTTAGAAATGTATAGGTATACTAAAGTTATAAAGGAACTCATTAATATGTTAAATTTGAGTTAACTTTAGTTTTCTAATAAACATCAATGGCTTTTTTATATTATTTTTATTGGTAAATATAATATCATTATAATTCTTGACACTTGTGAATAATTGATATACTTGTTATATAGAAATGATTTTCTAAAAAAAAAGTTTTTTCGGAAATCGTGAAAATTTTATATTTTTAAAAATAAAAAAATGACCACTTTTATGAATTTTCTAATCAAATTTGTTAACGGATAATAAGGTCACGTGTAATAATTGGATCGGTTTTTAATTTGGTCGAAAAGTTCACACACAAAAAAAAAAAAAAAAATTATAACATAATTTTAAAACTATATACTATATTTCCCGCTCCAATCAGATTCTAAACTCATTTTCAAATTCTGTTATAATATTTCTAAAATACATTTAAACATTATAGTATAATAAATGAAATTTGTATAATTTGAAATCTTTACAAAACTTATGTACTTAAACTTAATACACAATTTAATTAGATAAACACACAAATCAGTAAAAGTCAAGTAATCAAATCAGACGAATATAGTAATGTATGAAAATAATTTATTATGAAGGTAATAAAGGTAATATTTATGTACAATAAGTTTAAAACAAAATGGCTGAAATATGTTGACACTGTAAGTCGACGAGTGCTTAAATGTATACGGTGTGGATTATCGTCGACAAATGCGTTTATAATATATTAGTTACTTAGTTTAACGTTTAAGACTTAAGAGGACGTTACACCGAAGTTTTTCAATGGTAAAAGCACATTTATGCCAAACTATTAAAACAGGTTCTTTAAGTGGGTTTAGAGTTAAAATCTTCATTGTGGTTTTTTTTCTATTTACTAATTTTAAAATGTTAATGCAATATTAAAAGTTTATTTTTTTACTTTGTTTAAATCACAATAACGTTTTTTCTTATAAGTAAATTTTAAAAACCTTCTAAAATATTATCATCTATCGATTTTATGATATATATTTTAACTCTAAAATTATTTTATGAACATGTTGTAACAGTTTTGCGTAAATATAACAAATATATTAATATATAATTAATTTTTTTTTAATTTAATTAATTAATTAATATATAATATTTTAACAAATGTTGCGATTATACTATAAAATAAAATGTAGTAATTAATATGGGGTTATTTAGAAATTACATTTACCTAAATGTATTTAAAAATTTATTTTAGTTAAAATATCTTGAAACTTTCCTATACACAACTTCGTGTAGAACTAGTATATAACGTCATCTTAATATGGGAAATTCGAATTCATGTCTTAACAATTCTTAAACAAATCGTTAATATTCAGTAGGTATTCTTCTTTTATCGCTATTTATTATCCATTTTTTTCTTTCTAGTATTATAACTCGACATTTCTAAGGTTTTTTTCATATAAATTCATTTATAAATGGAAGTGGAATATCATAAGTTAGTCCAGGGAAAAACCATTGAATTCCGGTTTATTTCACTTTACGAATTTCTAGTACGAAATAATAGATTTAAACAGTAAATTTTATTTATTTTTTTTAAAGACTATTCCAAAATAATTTTATTAAATAATTTAATTAAATATTTAAATTTATTTACACTCCAATATATCTATATTAAAATAAACTTTAACTATTTTTATATGTTTTATTTTGGAGGAAAACGGAATTCAATATTATAATAATAAAAATGGTTTTTTATTTTAGAAAAAACTCGTTATTTATAATTATTGTATATTATAATGTTGCTTTTACGATTTTATAAAATGACATAATAATTCATATTTGAGTGGTATTTACAACGAATAAATTAATATAATAACTAACTGTTTAAATTTCATAACGCATAATATTATAACAATCGTTTAAAATTAAATTATTCGAATTGATCGTAACAATAAGATAGCATACTCGTATTATACTAATTTATTTTATTATAACCTACATTCAGTATTGCAAAGTATTCAAATACTAGTGTTTAAGCACTTTTCATTAAAACTTTAATTTTTTAATTTTCTAATTACTTAATTATTTTTTTACAAAATTACTTAAATTACTGAAAGAATTAAAATTTAACAGAGGTCCATAACATTTTAAATACGATTATTACTAGTAACAGTATTTTAACATTTATTACAAATCTAGAGCACTACATTTTTGAGAGTTGCATCCGAAAATTGTATTTATTCTTATTTTGAAACCAACAACGATAAATTCTTATTTATCGTAGTCCCTTTCTGTAGTGATTTCGTATGTTCATCAAATTTCGCAATATACTTTACGACTTATTTGACATGGTTTTTTTCTTTCTATAACATAAAATTTAATGATCAATGTAGTTTTGTTTTTATTTTTTTAAATGCACTAATAGTTAATGATAAAGGTTTATGTAACGTAGAAAATTGCACATTTAAATGTTATATATAATAATTTGTTTTTTATTGTTCAATCTTTTTTTATAATTTAAAACTATTAATAAATATACCTATATCGTATAGATAATGAAAAACTAGAAATATTTTTAATTAAAAATAAATTAGTTCATCATATGTATATATTGTAATGATATCATATGTATAATTGTTACTTTTTATCATTTTAAATGTTAATTTAAAAACATTAAATTATTGAAAATAAATAACGCTTAAAACGTTTAATAAATAACTATTTATTAAAAGCTATATTGGTTTAATATTTTAATGTAAATATTGAACATTTACATACCTACTATGCAACTACGTTCGTTTTTTATTTTGACATACATTTTCCGAAAAAAAGGTATTTTTAGTATTATTTTCTCTCCTTTTCTTTCTCTCACTTATAATAAATTGTTTTGAAAAACGATTGAAAGGATTTTTATTTGTTTTAGTAGTATCTCATTTTTTTTTTTTCATTATATACACTCGATACGTACACATCAGCTACTTATTGTAGACAAAAATTAATTTTTAGGGTTTACTTTGTATTTGTATTTTATATAGGTACTCCTGAATTGACCGCTTTAGGATTATCACGATTTAATCTGTATAATCGATATTACATTGTCTAAATATCAATTCGGTGATTTAGTCTAATAACAAGCTATAATAATATTATTATTATTTTAGAACGCACGTTCAATAATAAAAATAGTTTGAAAAGTCAAAAGCTGAAAAGTATGTTTAATTGAATGGGTACATGGTTGAAATATATCAGGAAATTAGTTCAAATCATTATCAAATATAAATAAAATGGCGGCATAATGGTGCACTCAAATAAAACATATCCGAACTGCTGGTACTCCTCTGTTATCATATATGATGTCCCCTTAAACTACCCATTTTATTTCCTATACGTGAAAAACCTGATACATTTCAACTGTGAATGAGTAGATATATTATAACGAGTGTACTTGGAAGCGCATTATGAAGAAACTACACACTTGTTAAACGCATATTTGGGCATGAGTCATTATCATAAAATATACCTAGGTACTGGTTACTCCTGTACAGTCTACACAGGAATAGTGCAGTTATAATGTCGTCGCTTTATATATTAATGATATTACTTTATTTTATCCGAAACTTATTATCCGATATAACATGTCTGGAGTTTAAACATAATAAACGGTTTTCAATTTCAGTTTAATAAAAATAATATATGAAAATGTAGGTTCCGATTGCAGTTTTTTAATAAAATTTTAATAAGAGTTCCAGTTAGTACAGGTTTTTGAAGTTAAAATTTCCACTAAATCTTAATCAAGGGTGGAATTATAACGTTCAATTAATTAAAATAAATTATAAAAAGATTTAGATTATTCAAAAAACTTCAAATTTTAGGTTTTGGTTCTTCAATTTTAGTGTAATAACCGCGGATTCTTCTGAAGTCTGTTCTAGCCCCTAAAACGTATCGCTTACCCAAAATAAATCATATACCTAAATATACGTATTTGTATTTTACATTTTAAAGTCTTTGACATTATAGTTATCAACCTGTTACGTGGTTTGCGACTATATGCGTTATCCGAATTCACAGTTTCGTTATAAATATAAATACAGTTTCTTTGCGTCTTTATAACGTCAATGGCTTAGACTAAAAGACTTTGTGATATTTTTAAACTGTCCAGGATAGTGTATATAGAGTTCAAACTTTACATATTTTCATACGGTACCTTTCCGTTGTCTATATTGTAATTATTTTTGTATTTTCGAAATTTTTCGTTTCCCGAACACAAGTTGTGTACGCACAAATTATATATAGTTAAAACAGATAATAACTGTACGAACGTAACGATCGTTACGACAATGACAAAAGATGACGATTGTCGGAAACAAATCGATGGGTGAAAATAATGGATTTTTACCATTCGACGACTTCCACTGTATATATATATATATATATATAAGTAATGTCATACACGACACGAAAAGACCATTCATGGGACCGTTCACTTGTTCTCGTCGTGTGTACCGATCAGTAGTAATAAACTTTCCCCTCCACGAGGTCAGCGCAAAAGTTCAACGCATTTATCCGAGAAACGTCGACACATAAAAAGTCATTTCGCTCATAAAAAAAAATCCGTCGACATCTCTGTTCCGTTCGTCTCGGCCATGTCGATGTGCATATACGATTGGCTCGGGTAAAATTTCACACTTATTGTTTATAAAAAAAAAAAAAAAAAAAAATGTAAATTCATTTCCCATTTCCCTTTAACACATATAGAAGTAAATAATTCCGTTTATTTGTTACAATGTAGTAAATTATGCGGGAAAAAGTAAGTGTCATATTTTATTAACAGTCTCGAATAAAAAAAATTGGATCGTTTGCAATATAATAAATTATATAATATTGTGCATATTTTAATGTACCTATTACAAAATATAATATTTAGTTTTGTTTATTATTCGGTATTATAGTACCGCAGATAACTATAATTTTTTAAATATTTTTCAAGCCTAGTGAAATTTGAATCGATAAACGCTAAAATCAAAATCTAACAAATAAATATTGGACACTCTATATAGATTGCAATTTGTGTTGTAACGTTTTTGAAAAATCTTAACTAATATGATGTACACCGTTGGTTTCGGTATATAATCGAAATGTTTAAAATATATTGATAGGTACTCATGTATTGAATTCCGATATTCCACTAGGTATACTTACAGGATCCCAATATTAAACAACATCAGACTTAACTGGAACATTTTTAAAGCTGCTTTTTAACCGGAAAATTAACCGGAACCCAATTCAATATTTTTGTGAACAAAAATACAAACTATATGAAATGTCGGTTTAAACTTGAACTTTTATTGAATACCTTCAAATATCACGATGATGTTTCGGGTCGTTTGGTATATTGGTCGTGATACAATAAGCCCGTTGATGAACCCTATATATGTAATATATGTTATCAAAATATCGGTTATTGCTCGACTCAAACAAAATAAAAACGTTCAATAGTGTACGGTTTTGTATTCGCCACCGGAATATTATTATTGGTCCCATCGGAAAAATCGTCGACCTTGATCGAGTATTAAATTATGTTTGTTTTTATTATGAATTCACTCGTCCATGTTATATATATATATATATATATGACGTATGATGTGTTTGAAGAGGATATGGCACCATCGACGACCACTGTGACTTATCGGTCTCGTTGTACTGTTATTTACTAGCCATTTATACGACGAGTGGGTGCACTACAATAATCGTTATTATCAATATTTATACCGTGTCGGTCGTTGGAATAATTTAATAATACGAGTACGTATTGTACGTGTGCCGGGTGTTTACCCGGAGCAAACATTGTTGGCGAATATTCTCGTCGGACGAAAAAACTCCCGTCTCTATTCGTATGCAAATCGCCCGGCGAAAATGGCCGGATCACGACCGACCACGAAAAAGTTTCGAAATACACGCCGAGATGACAAATCGGAATAGGATAAATACACTATGCCGCACTTGTACTCCTCCATCGAGTAATATAATACAATAACATAATATATAAGTAGGTAAATACTCGTGTTCGGATACACTTGAATGTCTGACGACGGCGTTCTGAACATACAAGAAGTTCCTAACATTTTCGTAAATAAAAAAAAAAAAACTATTTACCTATATATATGTATTTGTAACTAGAGATTACACCATTAAATTATTTTTGAGGTTCTAGTACGGTTTCTATAAATAAAAATATTTTATTACAATAATCCACACACCCGACGAAGAGGGGAGTAACTCACTATTTATCATTTTTCGGTTTATCCGCTTATCTTGTTACATTTTTTTCCCCTTGTTTTCCCACGAAAACGGCAGTATCTCAAACCTACCGAGGAGCTTAGAAATCGAATACTTTATAAACTCCCAATATTGTCGTTTCTGCCGGAAACAGACGTATCTTTATAGTTACGTTCTTTTAAAATAATAATTATTTGCCGCGATAATACTTTTGCACATATTATTATTATTTTTTTCATTTTTTCTTTCCATAAAATTTATTTTTTCCGTTGAAAAAGAACATAACTCTAGTTACGTTTTATTAAATTAATTGTTTCTCGTCGAAAAAGGACGTAAGTTAAATAAAGAATAAAAATATCACTTAAGGTCAGTTACAGAAAGATATTTAAAAAAAAAAACAAAAGCAATTTCTCATCCAACACTTAAAAGAGAAAAATATTAAAAAATTGAAATGCAGAATAAGAATTTAACTTAGAAAACTTTAAGCTGATTTCCTGAAAAATGGTAAAAAGTGAGTTACTTCCCTCTTCGTTGGGGGCGTCAACATGTTCTACTTCGAAGGAGAGGGGTCTGGTTAGAACAGATTTTTAAACAAATTCTAAATTCATACTAAATATTATTTAAATGTTAAATTATTTAACATTAAGTTGTAACGTTAAAGAGATAATATAGTTTTGGCTTCTTACAGAGGGTCGTTCTTCCAATAATTAAAGTTTTAATTTTCGACACTTCAGTTTTAATTTATTTACAGGTTCATATTAACTTGGCTTAAACCCTTGTTTAACACCCTGCTATGGATACTTGCCTACATAAATACTTGGGGTTTTTTTACTGTTTCAAACATCCTGGTTTGCCAGTACTTACAAATCTTATTTCTTATACTGGTTAAATTATTCAGTTAAAGTAAAATTGGTTAAAAATAAATAATAACCTAGTTCAGTAAAGTTAAGAAAATGAACATTACTTATTCTATGTAATGTTACATTAACAGCATCCTATAATACATTATTAGGATAATCATAGAATGGGAGCTTTGCTACTATATATATATAATCATATATAGGAAGTTCCCGTTTTAGTCCTCGACTTTCCAAGAGGGTTCTAAGGCAGTCTATAAACTTTCGCATGTCCAAGTTGAAACTATTTTACCGACTATCCACGAGAAAACTATGTGGGAACCAGGAAAATAAATTTTAAAAAATGAACATGGTAACAATTCAATTTTAAAAATTTAAAAATTAGAAAAAAATTGTTCCGAACATCCACGGTTTGGTTAATTTTTGACAATTCGAAGGCCAACATGGTTCTAAACACATTTTGACAGTTTTCTATCTGAACTTAAATGTCATCTATAGACCTAAAAGTTAACGATGCGAATTAAGATGGAAATTATTTTATACATTTAATGATAATTCATGACATAGTTAAAACGATATTATTGAAATATGAGAAGTAGACAAAAATATGAAAAACTACTCAAATTATCACAATAAAAGAAAAAAAATCTAACTCTTGGACCTTTACCCACCTGTCACCAAAAATTTGAATATGTGGACCCTCTTAATTTAAAACGTTATCTAACCTACCTGCCGGCAGTCTTCCTGAATGCCTAAAAGTCTATCAACCTTCGCCCGCCACCGTACATGCTATATAATAATAATTGGCCCTAACTGTTGTAGTCGCAGATCGTGATGATCTGAAGACGCTTTCACAGAACAAAACGACTGCGTGACCTTTGCCAAGGAAAGGGTCAAGTGACTTATGCGGATTTTCACTTTTTCATTTTATTCCCCTCCCCTGATAGAGTCGTTACTCATGCGTGAACAATAATTTCCGTACAAAATCGTTTTCGTGCAAAATATCTATGTACATAATGCGAGTATTATAATATACGAACGGCTAGCACATATTAAATCGTACTGGTCGACAGATGTACTGCACAATATTTTACGATATTATCTATTATTTATATAAGAAATCGGGACTAGCCGTATGAATAAGAAGAACAATCAATACCGTTCGTTGAAGTTTATTCAATTTGCTCGTTAAAAATCCTTCTGCGAGATCGTGATTTTTCAGAAAGAATGAAATTAAGCCAATAACTGTAATTATTACGGACCGAATCAAATTGCTGTACTATTCTAGAAGATATTCAATAGGCGATATAATATATAGTTATATATTTAGTACGCATATAGATGTGTAACTACGGTAGTTAAACAAATGTTTACTGCAAAAAAAAATCGGAACTTCGGTAAAATAGCACTTAGAGGTTTCTTCTTCGTGATAGACGAATACGTTCTTCCTGAATTCCAGAGAGGGTGGACTAAATCCATGTTTTTGTCGATTTTACACACGTAAAATGTGTTTTGGCGTATTTCGTCGTGTGATTATACGACAATTATTGCTCCAAGACCTTACGTCTACCATTATGTGTACCTACATTAAAAAAGAAAGAAAAAAACCGTATAATTTTTCTAACGATTGCTTGGACGAGCTCACAAAATGATTATGGTCGTAAGGCGTACAGTTTTTCGGTGGAAATCGCTCATTTCGATAGTAATTTTGTGGTTTTTGCTGTTTATTATGGCGAATAAATCAAATTTACGACTGTGCACACTATATTACGGCATGGCATTATTAAGCTCTCTACATACTGTCTGCAGTTTTGCCAAAACATCACGTTAATTTACATAATATATTTTAAAGTATAAACCGTCTCCTCCTCCTCGATCCTCATAATATTATAATTAGGTGATTTAATAATAAGTGTGTATACGTTCGCAGGAACACAAAAGGTGGTACAATTCTCATAGATGGAAGATAATAAAGAATATACTTGTACAAATATTATGAAACTCGTTGCGTTTAATTATCATTATTATTTAATTATATGACCTAAAAACAAAAAAAAAAGTATGCAATTTTGATATTTTCGGTAAACATTACAGGCTATACCTAGACATACGTAAGTCAAATGTTTTTTTTTTTTCAAGATTACTTTCATACGTTTATAGACAAATTCTCATATCATTACAAAAACGTGAAACTTAAAAAAAAATAAAACAAAAAAATCACACAGTACCTTATACACATCTAAAATTGCGTAATATATACCTATATATATTTGTATAATAATATAAATATAGAAATAAATAATTCACTTATCTTTAGAATATTTATTATATTTAATTAAAATTTGAATTAATTAATTTGTGATGTCACTCATTATTGGTACCCAATCTACGATTTTTTTAAACGGTTTTTTTTTTGTTTGCAATATAAATATTTAAATGAAGAATTATTTAAAACAATTGAAATTGATTGAATGACTAAAAAATTTTCACGATAAACCATTAAGAATTATTTTTGTTCATACATAATGAACGACTACAGAACTCAGAACTAAAATTAAATGTACCGGGAATTGGAAGTTAAGGAATGTCTTGAAATCTTGGACCCGAAACCTTACAGAATCCTTTATTTAATTTGTCTTAAAACGAAACAGGCTAATTGGCTATTGAAATTTTCCTTTTTCAAAAGTTCTCTTTAAACTTTTATGCTTATATATTTTTTTAAATTACATAATTTTTGTATTTAAAATATTATACAATTCATTATTAATTAATAGTTTCTATAACACTTTTATATACTTAATGTATAATTTTTTGTTAAATTATATAGTATATTATAATATAGTATAAAGTAGAATTATATTATATACATACAGGTATATCATAATATAATATATAATTTTATTTTTTTATTATAATGTATTGTACAATGAAAATTATTGAATATATTTAGCGTGCTATTTAAACATTTATATTTTGACAAGATAAACGTTATCATAATGATGTTATGTCTTTAATGCGATTGTCTGTTTCTCTTTATCACATACATAACATAGCAATTTAGACCATTTCTATATTTAACATACCGATGGACCTAAAAAGTGATTTGAATTTGTTGTTAAGTCTACTTTAGATTGACTTTCCCATATTTTTGATTTTGTCTCCCTAAGTGCCCTTAAAATTAAGTAAATATATTCAAACACTTAAAAATTGACAATTTAAATTTTTGTGATAATCTAGGAAAAAAATTTAAAATGTGGGAAAATTATTCTAAAGTAAATTTTACGACGATTTCAGATCAGTTTTCATATTTCTTATCGCATCATCACATTACTAGTACAATATTGATATTTTGGAAAAGGGATTTAATGTAATTTCAAATACAGTAGTCGTATTTATTGACATGTGCCTGTGCGTGCGATTGTATACACCATCATTATCATTATTATGCCAACGTATTTACACACACTAAAGATCAAATACTGCTCACACAAACACACTGCGTAACGTCAATTAATCAAATAAATGATACATACCACCCCCCTCTTTGATTAATGACCGCTTCCAGTCCCCTTAAGTCCTGTGGTTAAGATTTATACAATTAGTATGACTGTATAAGGATACATTTAAAAATACAGTTCTAAAATCAAAATATTATAGATTGATACTGAAACCTAGTATTCAAGACTTGGCATTAATAAGTAAATATTGAATAAATTAAAGTTCGGTTACAAAATTTTGAAAAATTTCAAACAATCAACCTAATGGACGTTTTTAAATTGTACATTTTATCTTAATTTTAACTGACCTTTTTTTTAGTGTTGAGCGCGATCTAGATATTATTATATTAATATTTATCATTTATCTTGTCATGATTATTCAAAAAATCTATTTATTTAAAATATTTTAATTATTTTTCATAAATATTTTTGTTATCATGATTGATTGATTTTGTTTTCTATATTAATATTTTAAGAACGATTTTCTATTATAAAACAACATTTTACTTTAGAAAACACTGCTACAGGTCAGATAAAATAATATACAATAATTATGGAATTATTTTATCGATAATTTTTATTGAGCAAACACCAAACAAAATATTGATAAGTAATGTAAATCTAAAGTAAAGTTATCTTGTGTTCTGTCTATTGATAATGTTGTAGCTATCTTTTATCTTTATCTATTTTTATCTTAAAAATAAATAAGAATTATACTAGATATACTATTTAAATATACGATTTCGGCTATTATTAGTAATAATAATAATAATCATAATTCTTTAAGGTTTCTACGAGTATCATGTAATAATATTAATATTTTATTAATAATGCATGACATTCGTAGAAACCTTAAAAAATGATGTTAAAAGCTAATATACTCGTATTTGGTCGAATTATATTATTATTGTTATTATTATTATTATTTGTTCAGTAAACAAAACGCTTACACGAGTTGGCTCGTTAACAGTCGTTTGCATTTCATCACGTCCCGAAAATATTCGTGTACCTACCTAAATTTGTGTAGCCCGCGGCGTTATGCAAAAATAATCGTGGTTATTGTGGATGAGCTGAGCGTGCACTAAGTCATTAATTTTACATTTATAATATTAAACGATAAGTTTTTTTCATCCCAATTTTTGGGATGATTATAAATAATATTATATAATTTTATGTAAAAATTAAATTCGAAATAATTATGCATAGGTATTATGTAAATCAAAAGTACAAAAAAAATATCTAATATTACGTCTTTTTATCTCAAAAACATTGATAAAATGCATACCTAATATTTTTCGTATATATATATAAAATAATACATTATTCATTATAATTACCTACACAGATTTCACAAATTACGCTAATAAGCAAAATTTAGCCAGATTCTATCATTTATTATTACAACACGATAGAAAATGGTATTAAAATTTTCTTTAAATAATGGTTGTTAGAAGAAAAATGCGTTTTTACATAAAATATTGCATATTATTATATTCGTATAGGGTTTAACAATACACCAATCCATACATTAGTTTTATCTTTGTATAAAAAATGTAGATATTTGACTACTTTTTCATTGAGTCAAAACAAATTTAAAATTTAAAGTTGTTAAAAATTACAGTGGTATATGTATACAATATAATATATAAATCCTCTAATAAGTAATCAAAAGATCAATGTTTAAAAATTTCTTAATCAATAAAAAATATTATTGACTATGAGCTTGAATAATTTAAATATTCAATAAGTACCTATATGTCTTCTGTATATAATAATACAAGTGTGTTATAAATACATTTTTATTTAAATCAAAAATTGTGAACCCGATTGATAAATATTACAGACAACATTTTTTTGAAAATTTCCCACAAAAAATTGCTTTAAAATATTGTCGGAATTTTATTTTTTATTTTCCGAGTATGTTATCTATTTAGTTCAATATAAAAATATTATCTTTACCTTGTTCTTTATATTATATAGGTAGCAGTGAGTAACAATAGTTACTACATAGTGTAGTATAGAATGTACTAATAAGCCCAAGTAATCTATTTAGTTATATATTTATAGACACACAGAACTAAATAATGTCTAAATTATATAAAATTTAATTCTAATTCATAACTGCTTAAATGTCGTTTTCAACTAATTAAATGTATCAAAAAAAAAAGAAAAAAAAAAAGTATATACATGAGATAGGTAAAGAGAGGAATAATAAAAAAGAAAAATGTGTCCCTGTCAGAGAAAACATATGGCCTTATTATGTGAAAATAATATGATTACTCCGTGTTCGACTTGCTTCGGATATTTGATGCAAGCTAAAAAAAAAAAAAAAAAAAAAAAAAACTATAAAAAACACGGATTTTCTAAAATAACTTAACTATTTGGTAGATACTTTTTAACACGAGTTTTAATCATTTACAATTAAAGTTGTAAACTGTTCCATTTGTAACCCCGTTTGACCGGTACTACTTATATAATATATATATAGTATACCTATGTCATAATGTACTTGAAATTACAGTTATCAAAAACATACATTTTTAAAATCGAAAATCGAAGTATTTTATGTGTAAACAATCACCTGGTATACGATAAATATTTACGAAACAACGAGATGAGCGGTTAAATAACACGTTGCGCACGTCTGATTACTATTGTTTTTAGCGGAGTCTAGTGTATAATATAACAATATTATATACCCGGTACTTATCCGGCGGCGTAAAATGTAAGGCGAAAATAAATACAAATTAAATAACAATATAAACCCGAGTAGGTGTATCCTGTAATTAAATGGCTTTATACAATAAAATATATATAATATATTATTATTCGTGTTATCGCGTGTATTATATACGCGAATGGGTCTCACGGTTATTCGCCCTTCTCTTCCATTTTTATTTCTACCATATTACCACGGTTATAATATTACTGTTTATACCAGTTACGTGGTCGAATTATTATTCACGTACGAAAAACAACTAGGTAGCACCTCGTTAATTATAAAATAATACATTTAGATAGGTATTGTTATTTGTTTCCCGATGAAATCACAAGTGATATAACGAGGAAATTATATACGCGATGTTGTCACCGAATAATATTTAAATCAGAACCGACAGACATATTACGTCCGACACAGTTTACAAAATCTAGTAGTTCGGTGTTGTGTACGTAGTATAACCTGGGCTTGGAACCGACATGAAAAATACCAGTATTAGAACCGAAACCTTTTAAAAACATTTGAAACGAAACATTTAATTTCTTTAAAAACATAAATCAAAATCGTACCGGTATTTAGTAATAGCGATTTTTTCGGTTTTCAGTTTTCATGAAAAAAATTGAAAATGAATATCATAATAAACATTTGATTAATACGTCAATTTTATTTTAATGATAAAATTCTACGTACCTATATATATAAATATATACATACGTTAATTACCTAGTATCTACTAACTGTTATTTACTATAAATGTTAAAAATTTATTATATTTTCAACAATTCATGTCGACATTTCGTGTAGGTAATAATTAGAGCTCGGATTTCGGTGCATTTGCTTCTATATTTCTGGAATGCTTGACGCAATGCTTTCCAAAATACAAATGAATTTCAAGTACACACTATTGTAACAAGGAACTTTTTTTTGGGCATTCTGTTGCATTTTTCAAGATTTTTGAAGTTTTAAGACAATGTTTTTTAATATTTTAGCCGTTAGCCGATTACATATAATTTTCATAAATATGTTTTCCTATTACCTATATGATAACATTGTTAAAGGTATCTAATATTTTCATAAACAATTTTTAGGCCATATTTTTAGAACATTTTTGGAGTTTTTAGGTCATAAATGAATTTTTCGATATTTTTAGGACATTACAATCCGAGTATTATTTAGTATATAATATATAGGTACTTTATGGCTGTCAACGTTTTCTACCAAAAGTTTTTAAAATACTTGTGTATCAAAATGTGCACATATACAATAACATAGAAAATATCATGAAACGTTAATAATATCAATTATAAAAATCTAATTCAAAGACTCATCCGTACTCTTATAAGTAGGATTAAAATCTATGAATGACTACCTGTAAGGTGCATTATATTACTTTATGGTACGAATAAATTGGTTCATGTAAATATAAAACCTATATAGTATGATGATTTATCACTTCTTATCACTAATAATTGTAAGATTACGAAAAAAAAATTTAGTAAGATCCCGGAAAACCGGAACCCAAAAAAATCACTTTCAAAAAACCGGAACCGAAACCGCCAAACGCATAAATGTTCCATGGCCTGGTAGTAACTATTGTTTATCTATATATATATATATATATTACGCCTATATATTTTCAGATTTATGATAACTACACAAAATATTATGCGATAACACTGTTCATCAGAAATTAAGTAGGTAATTTGATTAGTTGGGACCGGATGTTGATGACTTTTCAATAATATACCAATATAATTAAATAATTTTTATTTTGCATTTTTTGACATTTTAAGGTAATTTTTTGTAATTTTAGGTAATTTTTTAATTAATTTTTAATAATCGACAGTAAAATCACGAGTTTAATATTATTATTTTTTATTATTTTAAGTCATATATATATTTTTTTTTAAATAAAATAATAATTATTTTTAAATTATTTTTCTTAATACATATTTTTTTACTTACAATTTAATATTTGTGCATAAATTTTAATTTTAAAATGTGTAATAAGTGTAATAAGTGTAATAAGTTACAAGTTAAGTTAACTTTAACTTTAATTTAACTTTTGATATTTTATTTTTGTTAACTTATTAACTTAAATTATTTTTGTATATTAACTTTAAAATAACGAGTTATTTTTAATTAAAACCAGTCAAGTTGATTTTAAAATAATTGATACATTTTAATTTCATACTGTGACCAATGTCAAAATGGTTGAATAAAAATAAAGTGGTTTTTGTCGTTTTTAATAATTATTATACTATAAGAATTACTAATTTCCGAAATATATTTATAAAAAATCAGGATTATCTATATATTATAATAATTTCCCCGTAATATAAATTGAGAAATATATCAGATTTCTCACTTATAAATAATATTTGTGTACCTATGTACTAATTTGCAATGAGCAATTTCCATTTGTTAGAATTTTTAAGAAAAGGGTAGGTTTTTTTAAACTAATTAATTATTTTTATGAACGTATTTGTTGTTAATTTTAATAATAATTATTATAATACATTGTAGTATTTTCAATAATATTATGTTAATGATTTAAAAAAATTTTAAATGCTTAACCTTAAAAAATAACAGTATTTCCAAAAAAAATAATAGATACTTAATTATACATGTATATTGTAAATCTCAAATGTTGTGATGACTCATATAAAAAAAATTAACTTAAGTTAATAAGGTATTTTTTTTTAATTAACTTAACTTAATCGTTAAGAAAAAAAAAACTAATGACTAAACTTTTACTAATTTTTTTTTTTTTTTATTAACTTCACCGAGTTAAAAAATCATTAACTTGACCAGCATTGATATTATGTACCTACCTTGTAAATACCGTTGAAATTATATATTTTGCAGCTAAATAAAAATATATTGTATGTCATAATAATATAAAATAAAGTATTTCAATCAAATTATCTTATATTGTTTAATGTGATTGTAATTTTTTTCAATAATGAATATGAAAAAAATTGTTTTTATATTTTTAACTAAAATATCATTGAAAAATAATAATAATTGTAAATTTTAGATTACAAAATAAGCAAATCTGATTGAATAATGAATTTTAAAAAATAATAGCCTAAAAATAATGTTCACGAAAACACTCCGGAAACTAAATCTGATGGTACCCAACATTTTGCCATCCTTAGTCACAATGGTTATACTAGAAAACTGTAATAACATGATTATAATATGCGTTTTGAATTTTTGATAAGAAAGTAAATGCCAATTTCCAATATATTTTGCATATTGTAGATGAGTAAATTATTTTTTACCACAGAAGAATATTAAAACACTATTCCAAAATTACTGATTTGAAATAGCACCCGGGGAAGACACCTTAAAAGGACGCTATACATGAGTCTTAACGGTATTAAAACCAGCTTTCGTTTTATTAATTCAACTGCATTCTTAGTTATCGTAGATTCTAAATTTAAACAAAATATGATAGATGAGAATATTTACAATCGACTATCGACCAACTTATAGTTTTTTTAGTTAAAATAATTTTTTGAAATTTGAAAATTTGACATTTTTCAATCACAAATTCTAGATGTTGAAATATTCTTATCGAACAAAAACGCTTTTCTCAATCTTAGTTTATGTTCTCATATTTAATTTATTGTAATCAATTCTCTTTTACGATAATTTTTGATAAAACTGATATCAGAAAGTTCCAAGTAGTTTTTGAACAAATATCGTGATTATACAACAATAAAAAGCGGTACAGATATAAGACTATTTTTTAAATTACTTTTAAAACGTATTTAACATTTTTTAATTGTTAAATTTCATTATTAAAAACGTTTCTTAATAATTTGCTACATAGATGCCTTTAAAAATGGTTCTCTTTACAAATTTATTGAAAATTGTATGTATCGTTACTTGGTTATAAAGCATATTTCGAAACCTAGTCTTGATAATAATATTTTCTTATGCTCTATCGTTTAAATTTAATTTAAAATTTTTACATTCCCTGTAGGTTTTCAAACGGTTTGATTAAAATCAACATTTTCTGGTTATGGATTGGTTTTATTTGCCAGATAGATTTTATAAGCTATTATTATTTACTTATAGTTTATCTTATTTTTATTTTGATAAAACGAATGTAATTTAAATTTCATAATATGATGTACCTATAGATATCAGACCTCAGTACGTATTATATATTATTATACCACCATAAATCGCTAAACGTATTTTTACTGAAAACTCTTCAACTATATTATTACCGTCATTGAACATTTGAATTTAAATCTCATTTTCAATCGTGAGATATTTTTAGGACTGTTTGCAGCGAAGAAGAAAAAGCTAACTTTATTTTGGCGGGTCGTTAATCATAATATTAACTTCTCGAAAACATATAAATAGGGTAAAATATAATATATAACCAATAAAAAATTAAAATAAAAAATGCTTTTGGAATGCAATATGTTCAGTAGGTATATATAGGTAATAAGATTTATTTCTATTTAATTCAAATATTGTTTCTTTTTAAAGTTAAAATTATGTTACCTATTAAAATATTAATATTAATATATAAATGATGGATATAATATTTGCTCTAGACACAGTTTTGGTCCACAAACTTAAGGTTTAAAAAATATTTTCTAAAAATTACAATTTACTTTTCGGACTAAACATTTTCCTAAAATATAATTAGAACATGATTTTACCGTTTTCAATAAGTTTAATTTTATTTTCACACATGTTACATATTTTATATATATAATCAATTTTGTAAAATACCCTCTTCAAGGCAGAGGCACAAGCGAGGATCTGAACGGTAAAGGCAATTAATTAATTATGAATCAAAAAAAATAAAAAATCATCAACCTATTTTACTTTATTATATATATTTTTTTTGTGAACGGGGAGAAAAAATTTCCCCCATAGCCCTCCCCATGTATCCACTCTTGCTATAAGGGATATGATATTTAAGCAATCAATCAATTTTGACCAAGTTATATTTAGAAAAATAATGTTATTTTTACTCTTTTGAATAATTAATATTAATATCGATAAATTTATGATTACCTACAAATTATTTTAGCTACCATTACTCTGATAATAACCTATTATGAGCTATCACTATGATACTTATAATTTTGAATTATTAGTTTATATTTTATGGAAAATTTAGTGTTCTAAACAGTTAAATGTACTAAAAAGTTAGAAACATAAATAATAATTTAAAAAATATGCAATATATTATATAAAATTACAAATTTCGATAAAAAAAAAAAAATGGGTAAACATGTCAAATTTCCAATTATGAATCAAAAAATTTTTCATATAAAATTTTAGGTAAAAATTAACTTTGAGTTGACTTTAACTTGATTTACTAGTTACTATTAGATTTTAGTCGTAACTATATCGATCTATAACTGCAAGTTTATTGAATTAATGTGTGGAAATATATTGAGATTTTGTAGATATAAATTGTCATTTTTTTCTTATTTTTCCATTACCAAAATATCCGGACAGAGGTCGAAGAAAGTTCTTGATTTATTTTTTAAGAATTTTCACTACATACTGCAGTGACATAATTTGTACAAATATTCTCCGGTGAAAATATACCATATAACCTATTATCTGTTATATAATACGTAATATAAACCACGTGTTGTATGTAGTCATATAAAATGAACTTGAAAATATGCTAATGACTCCGGAGGAGAAAGATCTGAATATGATTAATAACTGTCATATGATTATGTTCATCACAAACGCTCTGTGTACATGTTTGCCAGCCGGACGAAAATTCTAAAAAAAAAAAAAAACACAAAAAATGTAACCGACGTAATGTGTCACAGATTCTGGATAACGATCCGCAATCATGTCGAGAAATTATTTTTTTCTTTCGGTTTTTTTTTTTTTTTTTTTATAAAATAATCATTTTCCTTTCTAAATATAAGTACATTATTACAAACATACGTACATTATATATACCAACAGTCATTTCGATTTTTAAAACCGAGGCTCTTGTAAAATAACAATAATAATAATAATGGTCTTCTTCGGGTATAGGTATTACCATAAAGGCTTACATCTAAAGTCTGTATTTGTTTCTACAGTATAGGTATTCTATATAGAAGCATTTAAATATTTAATCGAAACGATATTTGAATTATGTGCATGACGAATTACGTATTTTTTTTATTTTTTTATTTTTTATTAAAACTTGTTTTCTAAGAACATTTTCCATTATATTTGTTATTATCTCTAAATGTATAATGGGTATAATATAATAAATTATGTAAACGTAATTTTTTAGTATTTTTATTATTTTTATCAATTTCAATATACGTACAATACACGTACCAAAGTCAGATGGGGAGAGGGCAATGATCAGTACCAAATGTGATGATTCGAAAGTTTAAGGATCTTTATTTTACAGGATTTATCTATATTTTAAAAGGAGAGAATTCATACGAAACGGAGATAGCAATTTTAAGAAAAATCAATGGTTTATTTTTTGATAAATTGATAATTTTAGGAATAATGGACTCCTTTACGATATAGCGTTTTGTTATACAATAACTAAATAATTCAACATTTTGTTGAATTCTGACATTATATTTATCTTCCAACATGTTTTTCTTGAAAATTAATTTTCATATAATAATGTCATATTGTCTAATATTGATGAAAAAATATTTATATTTACTTCTTTCTTTCCTGATATCATTACCTATTTCATTTTATGAAAAAATGTTATTCATAATACGAAAATTAAGCCAATTCTGTTTTTCTAAATTTCGATTTATATCAAAAAAAAAATAATACTAAGAACAATTAATATTTTTTTTTTTACAAAAACTGTACATATGTTGTGTACTAAGGTACTTGCATACAAACTATAAAACACAATGGTGTTAGGTGTATAAATTGTTCGAATAAGATATTAGTTACAAAAGTTATAATGTATATATATATATATTTTTTATGTTAATTTTGTTGTTGTAAATAATTCTTGAATTATATAGAATATTTTATTAATAAATGATATACAAATAAATTAAAATTTAATCATTTTAATATATAGTTCTAAATTTAACTTGTATGTAATTATATTCGTAAACATTTAAGGGACATTAAATATATACATATTTTTAATTGAATCACCTATTTTTATTTATTTTTTTTTTAATTTCTTTTGAATACACTGGTTATTTTATGATATAAAAATATCTATAAAATACACGGCTTTCATCACGATAAACATATTTCATCCATCCATTGTAATTAATAATAAGATATAATATGAAAATTAGGTAAAATGCGAAGACAAAAATACAAAATATAGAAAATTTAACTAGCATACCAAACAAATTTACATAAGATTTATAGTAAATTACTATCCAAAATAAATGCTTACCAGATAAAAAAAGACTATCGGTTATTAAACTTTAAAATGCATAAAATTAAAGAAAATCAGTAAAAAACCGATTAAAAATGCAATAGTTTCAAAATGATATAGAACAAATATTTGATCTTGTACAATCTCAAAATTTAATAAAACAGCTAATTATTTATATACACATATTATCATCAATATGTTCCAAAAACATTTTTCTAAAAAGATATGCGCATCGTTTGTCGGGTGTCAGTAGGGGTAAAAGCACTTTCATATTTTTTTTTAATGCTATTGTTATAATTTTTCTATTATTGATTAAAACTAAGCTTTTAAAACTTATCAAGTACTTATGTGAAAATAACCTCATATTTCCATATTTCAATGATCATAATTCAAGACATAATTCTTATTAATTTAAATTTATGTACCTATATAAAAATTAGGGATTGACCATAGTAGTGAACGAGTGAAGCATTTTAAACTGATAAAATCAGTATAGTCTGATATAAAAACAATAACAATTGTTATTTTTCATAAATTTAGAAAAATATTGAACTATCAGCAATGCATCCGTTTTATAAGTTAGTCGTATGATAAAATCATTTACAGATACGATATGAAAAAAGCAAAATAGATTCTCATATTATCAGTATTTATTAATTCTTCGTATATTTTTGTTCTTTTGGTGCACTATAGTAACATTTATTTGTGCTATTTTTGATACCTCCTAGGTATCAAAAAAGGACATTTTCGCCCGAGTTCATTCAATTGAAAATATTTCAAATTGTAAGTATTTGTTGTTTTTTTTTTTTCAAAAATATATCGTTTATGCGCTTAACGTGTTGGTATAGATTCAAATTTCACTTGTGATATCAGTTTTAAATCGTTATGCCAATTATTTTCGATATTGTACCATCATCACAGTGTTGATCTATGTACGTAACTATATTTACACGAGTCGAGTAGAAATCATTGTAGGTGTTCGCACGTGCAGTATTATTTATACTCGTATTATGTATTAGAATAAATTATTAAGTACTTTCTTTGTTTGGCGTGAAAAAAACTTAAAAAATAACTTCGTATATAGACATTTCCGTATATATATATATAATTATAACACAATAAATCTTGCACCCGAAGAATTTATACCATTCTCTTTCTTCCAAAAATCCAATCGGTTTGCTAATATACCTATATATATATATCTCACGATCTAGTTATTACACTCCAATACTATTGTAACGAGTGTTTCGGGATATTACATTTTTCACGTTAAAACACAGTATCGATCCACGTGCCATTCACTTTCTTGTTAGCGGAGGAAGGGGTGGGTTTGAGGAACGATTAATTATTGTACACGAATCTGGAAATCAAATAACTTGCCAAAAAAAGAAGAAAAAAAAAAACGAAGAAAAAATAAACAGGTGAAAGGAACTATAATATATTATAACCGATAATCCATCAAATTCAAATAAAAACGTCGGTAACACGAGTTCCAATATTATAATCATATTCGCTTTACCATCATTAATATCACAATATGCACTTGTGTATGACATGTTTTCTATCGTTACAGATCAATCCCTCACAATGACCCGTCATTGGTTGGCGAGCCTGTTAATCGTCGTACAAGTGTACAATGCGGTAAGTGAATGACATTGCTTAAATCGTTAATAATAGAATGGTAAAAAAATAATTTTACATACGTAACGTGACTGTTTTACAGGTATTGGGTGTGGATCAAGCGCTATTCTACAAGTCTGATGACATACGGAAAGCGAGAGGTAAACAAAAAGTGGAAAGTATAGTATACACTATAACCTGTAGGAGAGGAAGCCTTCGGCATATTCTGATTCTCTCTCTCTGTCTATTGTTTTTATATTATCTATTTGATTTGTTGTAAACATAATGTATTTCAGAGATACACTCGAAAGTGTCCCAAATTTCTCCCAACTCGATGGACCAGACGGTCGACCATATACTGACGTGGTTACAGTCCCGGTATCAGAATCAACAAAATCAACGGTTAGGTAAGTGATGATCGGTAGCATTGTGTTTTGAAAAGCTTTTTAAAAAAAACGACAAGACTTTTATACTCGATAAATTCTTCACGAAACATTCTCCACATTTGTTGCTTACGAGCACTCTTATCTCTATTTCAGTTTTAATTTAATATTACTACACTGTGATAAGACTGAACCAAAATATTTGAATTGTTGAATTATTTTGAATTTATAAGGATCAACTTTTCAATGACTTGGATCATATTCTTAGTGTGACTTTTCGATGCAATCGTGTATTTACATATTTCTTCATTTGTAACTATTTTAAAATAACAATGAATATTATTTTTTCAAAATGTAGCCTTATATAATCCGTTCAGTTAATCTGCACTCTTGGCCACCGTAACAGTTTTGTATTTAATAGCGGTTATTAAAATACCCAATATTATTCATGATAATATAAAAATCGCACATTTCAGGTATCTATATCACACATTGTTTAACTAATATTTTTGAATTCCTGGTTTTTGGTATCTGGTCCGACGTGTGATGTCACCAGAAGGTGCAGATCAACTGGATGGGACATAACTTATACCTTCTGGTCATCCATGTACTTTTAGATTTAGTTTAAGTTTAAACATGTTTCCTCCGAGATAAACGATTGCCGTTAAAGTCTTACACGAATGTACATATTGAGATTTTTTTTATGAAACTCGAGCAATCTACGATTAAAAACATCAATATGATAGGGCTTACGCCTAATTTATCGACCTCGTTGTCCATACACCATACATTTTACTGGAAAGCTAGTCAGATAGAGTGACACAAACATTCCGGAAAATTATTTTGCATGTATCAAATTTTACAATAAAACAAACAATTCCAATAAACCTATCCGTATTGTCTCTTTTTGTCGACTATTCTCCAGGTAAAATGTAATAACTATTATTATGTACGTTTTAATTCCATTTACAGCCCGTCAAGACAACGAACAGCAGCGACCCCGTCCTTTCGAGTCTACGAAACCCCAAGCAGAATTCCGGGGTTATCTACCCCCCCAACCGGCACCCCAGCCGGAATTCTCACTTCCTGTCACCTCACAATTTCCCTCAACCCCGGATTCAAATTCCTTTCCTAACCCGTTTCCCCAAACCATAGCCTCCGACCAACCACCTCAGCAGCCAGAAAGCACGTTAACACCGGATGTAAACTCAGACGGTCCACAGCAGACCACCGGTTTTACGGACGAACCCACCAGTTTTCTCGTCACCAACCCGCCATTCGACTCTAACGCGGAAAACTTGCAAGCAAACCTGGAAGAAGTTATCCATCCGCCGCACATCCATCAAATGAATGTCCAGTGTTCCAAAGACATGATGACCATCAACGTCGAATTCAACAAGCAGTATGACGGAGTGATCTACTCAAAGGTACTATATTCTATACAATTTAGGTATACAGTGTATCAAATGTATACTAGCATTTTTTCCATGATTCAATGGATTTATAAATCTCGTTTATAACTTGAAATCTGTGTCCTGAGATTTTTTATTCCAAGAACTTTTTTTGGTGGGGGGGGGGCGAATATTTTAATATATGTATGTATGAGTATATAATCCGTTATCACCGCAGGGATTCTACAATAATCCAGAGTGCAGATACGTGAACCCAAATTCTGGAAATACAAAATATTCGTTCAAAGTGATGTTGAACTCTTGCGGGACGCATTTTGTCGATGAATTTTCGTCGGGAAAACAGGCATATTTGGAAAACGTATTGGTCATCCAAAACGAACCAGGAATACAAGAAGTAAAATAATATTATTGATTTTTCTCTTTGGCATGTAATCTATATTACGAGTATCTGATGGCCCTGATACGACTGTGTGTTTACGATAGGTTTGGGACGTCATTCGAACCGTCAGATGTCTTTGGGAAGGCAATTTAAATAAAGCTCTGTCCATCGCTTTGAACATCGGTATGTTGAATCAAGAAGTGGTTACATTCAGCGGAGACACGGCTACCGCCAGGCTCGATATTCAAGTAAAATATATTTAGTTTTTTTTTTCATACCATAATACATTCGGTTTATTGAATCATAGGGTAGTAGTATATAACAGTCTGATCAAATTAAACGATTTTTAGAGGAAAGGTTATTTTTGTATTTTGTGACCATATTGTTCGGTTATTCGTTGTGGTTAACATTTCATTATAATAATTTACATAAAAATAATACAATTTCAAAACTCGAGAAGAAAGCAAGAATTTTTTTTCGTGACGATAATGAAATAAAAAAAAAAATACATTATTTATAAAACACGAAACGAGTATCGTATTGTGTACCTATGAATTTTTTTTTTTTGATAATACTGGATTATACAAAATGTACAACATATAAATTAAACGTAAAACCCTCTAGATAAACAAATAATGTACCTATCGACGTTTTTAAAATATTAAAATATATTTTTTAATGGTTTAATGATCGTAAATAATTTCAATTTAATTCCAAATTACAATTCTCATTTAATTCTTAAATGATAAGTATACTAAAATATTATTTATATGCTAATATTTTCAAATAATTTCTCATTTTCTATAGATTTATTGTCAAACAAGAAAATAATATTATCAGTTTTCAAAAAATGATATAATTTATAAATTGTATTCAATGTGTTTTTTAACAATATTTATCCATAAAAAGATCAAATTTAAAATAAAACTTACGTGATGAATTTTATTATAAAATAAAATTATACCCGAAAATTTATATTAATTTTTATATTTATTTCATGAATTTTTTTGACGTTAAAATTAAAATGTAATTAATGCTGTTAAAAACGTTAAATGTAATTAATTTCTCAAATGATATAATAATACTATTTTTTTTAATGGACACCACCGACCTACATATGTCAGTCAATCCATTGTTTAAACGCTGCATTACGTTATTTTGTTTTTGAATAATTAATTCTAACTTTATCTTACCATGCATTCTTTATTATTATTATTCTAAAAAATAATGAATAATTCTTCTCGTTTATCAGTTTTTTGTTGAAAGTTAAATAAGAATTGAACAGTAATTTATAATAAGATTATTATTAATTATCGGATGCAAATAATGTTTGGACATTAATTTCCCATAAATTTTCGACATAAATATAATATTAAATGAATATTGTATCATTTATAATAATTTTTTACGCGCGTTTTCAGGCCGGTAAAGGTCCGTTCGCCCCGATTGCAAGTGGTTTGGTGAAAATCGGAGAAACCATGACCTTGGTTGTGACCGTGGACGGTGATCCCGGTTTCAACATCCTGGTAAGGGAATGCGTTGCCCGTGACAATAACCCCGAATCTGGTAACCAGTTGCAGTTGACCGACGCCCAAGGATGCGTGGCGAAACCGAAGCTCTTTGGCAGCTTTCAGACCACGACCAACCCGGCGTCCGGTTCACTGATAGCCTACGCGTATTTCCAAGTAAATCATATTGTATTGCTATCAATTAAACGATTTGGGGCTATTTATATAAATTTTATATCGAAAATTGTCATATGGGGGGGGGGGGAGAAAAAATTTGCAAATCACTTTATAAAAGTATATATTTAATGTACTTTAAAATATTTCTGAATTTTACATTAATATTTTTGTATGGATACTTCAAAAATTTGTCTTTACTTCCCCTTTCACTTCCTGCTAAATACGGGCCCTAGCAGTTATTGTACCCGAATAGACAATTAAAGACTTAACTATCATGATATTGTCTATAGGCGTTCAAATTCCCGGATGTTATGGACCTGTTGATTGAATGTAACGTTGAGCTGTGTAAAGTCAATTGTCAGCCATGTACAGAATCGAATCAAGTACGTACAATAATTTTGATTATTGATTTTTGGACATTGATATGATATATAATAATAATATTATTATTATATATATATATTTTAAGGGCAGACAATAAAATGCTAGTCGGTTCATCGAAGTAGTGAAAGTAATGATAATAACTATATACAGTGACGGATCTAGGGGGGGGGGGCTGATGAGCTTGATCACTTAATTTTTAATAGGAATTGGCGAATGACTTTTTTGCTTATTAAAATTTAAAAAGGGACGCTCAACTATTTTTTGCCCTGAGCGACAAATTCTCTAGATCCGGCACTGACTATATATCTAATATAACTATCATTCTATAATGAATGATTAACTGTAACTATTTACTATTTATGCAGGTTTTGTAATGTTAGTAATGTTTAGTAATTTCAAATAATGTTTGTATTTCCATATGACGTGTTAGACCACATTTAAAATTCGAATAATATTATTACAAGTATTTACCTAAGTATACCAGACATAGTAGGTACTATTAATAATTTCGATACTTAACATAATTAGTCAAAAGTTATTATTAAAAATTTTCGAAAAAAATCATCAAAATTAAACTGGGGTAAATTACATGAGCACAATATTAATATTATTATATATATATATAAAATATGTAATTGATTCGCGGGATTTTCGGTAATTTTTCGAGAAAATCGAAATAATTTTCTTTTTGATGTTGTTATAGGAAATAAACATTATATTTAACGTATTCGAGAAACATCAATAAAACATAATAAAAGTAACGAAAATATTGAATATTTCACGGGTGGCGAAATGGCAGATACAACTGTTGTAGTCTATTTTTCGTCATTATTTTCTATTATTACCCTAGCAGTATGCTCAGTTTAATATTAAACATTAAAATTGTTCAATATATTACATATTTATAATAAATAACATATATCGACTGAGGTACCTTTCCAAATTAATTGTGGTTAAATAAATTTTATGATTAAATTTATGACAATTTTCGAAAACTAACGATTTCATTATTATAATATAATTGACGAAAAAATAAATATAACTCTATCATTCCATATTGCATAGTAAATTATGATAAATATATTATACATAAAACCAGGCAGTAACAAATTAAAAAGTAATTTAAAAAGCTGGTTTTGTAATTAAATATTTATTCAACAAGTTGTTTATTATATAATGTATTATGAACAATGTTCAATTACCCGGAAAACTTATTTAATAACTACTTTTTTAATATATTTATTTTTTCGTAAACATTTTTTTTTTTTTTATCTTTCTTATCAATGCCTTATTCCTTGCAATGATAATTTGACAAATATTTAGTATTTAGTCAAATAGACAATTATTGTAAAAATGAATAGTGAATAAATATTATAACATTTTAATGAATAAATTAAGTTTAGTTATTTATTTATAGAAAAATGTTTAACCGCAGTTATTATTAATTTTAATTTGTATTACATCTTGTAATATTAATCAAGAGTGCGTTTTTAAGGTTTGAATGCGTTCAAATAATATATTTTTCACTTATCCTGTTAAAATACAATTTTTATCATTAATTTAAATAAAATAAATTATTATTATTAAAAATAGACCTTTCTAGATTGAATCTTAACGAATTTACAATCATCGTTATAGATATAACCTTTTCATATTAAGAAAATTATAATATAACCGTGAGATAGAACTTTTACATTGCTAACGCATTAAGAGGATTAAATATACGATTTTTAAGGGGTTCTATATTAAAAAATTTTATGGAATCTTAAAGAAAATAGAAATCTAATAGTTTAAAAATAAGTCGTGTCAATACTATTTTATATTGTTGTGTAATCATAATATTTGTAAATAAAACCAATTTATAAAAAAACCATGTTCTAGGGCAGTATTCAATTTAAGAAACCAAATATTTACACACTATTATATTTGTTACATATTGTATACTGTAATTTGTCGTATTTTTTCAATATGACAAATATAACTGATGTTTTTATAAAATTAATAATTTTTCATGAAATTATAAAAATATGACGATGGAATACAGATAATTTTGTCAACAATATTTTGTTGAAATTTGGATTCCTAATTACAACTACACCAGCTTTTATTCTCGCAAAACAGTTGTTTACAGTAAAATAACGCATATGTGGCGTCCTCTTAGCTAGATGAAACCTTTTCATATTAATACGAATTGACACATTCATTTCATCGAATTTCATACTAAATTTTCATACTTATAATATTCTTGGTACTTGCATAATATATGATTTGATTCTATATTAAGAATTTAAAATTAATCGGTTACTGAATTTTCGTCAAATAGAACATTTTCACTGCTATATTTACACGTTAAATAATGTGCACAGGGACCACATTTTTCGAATAAGAAAACGAGTTATCTTTTTTTTAATTTATGTAAAATAACGCATTTTGAAAAATATTCTATTCGGAATTTAATGTCATGCGAAATGATACAGTATCGTCAGAGCCGTAGCAATATACTCGATAGCGCGCTTGGAAAAAAACCGAATTTCCGCCCCTAAATTGGTAATAAGGAAAAAAAGTAATCGATGTTATGGAGTTGCGCCCCCATTCCTTAAAAATCTAGTCAATAAGCAAAAAAAGTCAGTCATTAACTTACTTTTTACTAGATTTTGCCCGACGAATTTTCGCTCCCAACCCCAATTATGGAAATTTAGAGATAGATATTACTGTATTTCGATTTTTGCGCCTCATTTTCTGATGCGCCTTTGGCCGGTTGGGCCAGTTCGAGTATCGACACGCTAACCCAAATGCCGACTGCTGTTGGAATTGTATTGTAAATGAGTATTATTTTTCGCTCGCCATTTTCACCGATAAATCGAGATAAAATAAAATAAAATAAAATCTCTTTTAATTTCCCCGGCAACAGTCCTTCCGAAAAGGTTTCATTTACAATCGGTTAGATAATATTGTTATTGTTATTATCGTATAAAAACCTGGCGGAGGCTGCGTTCTCACGACTTCTGGGTCCAGGCTTTCACTGGCACATGTCACAGGTCACGATCACGCGTATAATTGTTTACAGAAAATCGATCCCGGCCGTAAGAGGCGAGACGTGCAGCTGACGAACGATACGATTAGTGCCCACGACGACAGTGCGGATTCCATGATGCTGGTCGGCCGCGTTCACGTCTATTCGCCCGACGACTTGTTGGCCGACAATTTCAATCAGTCTGCCAACGACGTACTGGATCCGTTACAGGCGTTCGCGATGGGTAATTATTTGTTCCGCAATAATTATTATTACCGTTATTATTATTAGAGTTAACTAAATTTCTCGAATAAAGACTATTCGGAAAATAAACGTAGAAAAATCCAAAGTTTACACGAAGTTTTCGTGTAAAATATTTAATAGCGCATTATACATTCACTTACGATTTGCTAGAAAAATATTAAATTCGAAAAATACTTTAAACAAAAAAAAAAATAATAATAATAATAATAATAAATCTATTCGTTTTAAAATGTCTACACTCTGTCTATTATTCTGTTGAACGGGAAAAATCTTAATTTTTCCAAAACTCTCCTAGAAAATAAACAAAACGCAATTTGATCTCTGATTATTATTACCACTACTATATAATATAAACCCTTAACCGCTATGCTTATTGCTTATATATATATATATATATATATATATATATATATATTATATATGCCAATATACTTAGTTTTAAGTAACGTAAGTCATATTATACTTTTTGAACTTCTGACCTTATGTCTTGTAAAATGTATCTGAATGATATTATAAACAAAAAAGTACGAAAAATAATAAATATAAATGCCGTGTATAAAGGCCGGTGTAGAGGGGGGTCAGAGCCCAGGGATGATTCCCCGTGGACCAATAATTTAAAGACCGTCCAGATTCTCGAAAATATACATTTCCCATGTGAAAAGTAAACGCAAAATATATTTCTACGAATATAAATATTATATATATTTTTGCTTATTTTTTCCAGTATTTTTTAAGCGTATTAAGCAAATATAGGTATTATTTTGGGAAAATTTTATACGAATGATATATAATTATAATATGGGATAAATGTTATATTTTTTGCTTATTTTCATTTTTTTTATAAGTAATTTTGCAATTTTGAGAAGCATAATACTTATACTCTTAATAATAAAAAAAATAAATCGTCATTCGTGTAAATGTTCGCCAAAAATATCGGGGGCCCACCTCCGGGTGCTCAGATTTTCTCTTTACCATGAACTTTTTATTCGGATACTTATCTAAATATCTAAATATCTAATGACAGATATTTTCTACAACTGCAATAAAATACAATTTAATATAAATATTAAATTATATATTTTAATATTATTTATAATTATTATTGGTTTCAATTAAAATGCTTACTATATCGTAGCACAACCTATGTAATAGGTATAAAGCAGTTATATTTTTGAGTTACGGAATATATTAGATTTTCTAAATTTAGAAATCTAGGTACATATTTTTTTTTATCTGATTCCCGGATTGGAGCTGTTATATTGGCGGTGTTAACAGGAATTTTCTATAGGATATATTGTCCATAATGTAAACAATATGAGAATTGTTTCTTCATACCTACCTTTTTTAATATTCTTATATATACAATATACATTATAACAATGCTTACCACAATTTTAAAAAAGAATCTATCTAAATTTGTATTTAATGATTCAATAATAGTATAAAAAATATAATATAAAAATATATATTTCGGTATTTTAGAATGCAGTCATCTATAACTTGTGGAAAAATATTATATACCATTTTCGACCCTAAGGGGCCCTCAAACCCAAATTGTAGACTGTAATACAAGTTCAATTTGTCTACCTAATTTTAATGTATCATATTAACTACTGTTGTTAAAATGTCAAATAAAATTGTATTTTTAAATATAATATCCCTAAAATTAAGTAACTAGTAATGACTAGGAAAATTATTGGAGTTATATCAATTTAATTAAAATTTTTTAATTACATATCTGTAACTTCTTTTTCACATGATATTTAAAAATAAAACTCCATGAGATTACGTCTTATAAAATAACCTTTTCTTTAAGCTAATTGTTTTACCTAAACGCAACTAATTTATGAGTAGTGGTACTTTTTAATACAGTAAAATCATGCTTTACAAAATTTAATTTGTGGAATTTTGATTAAATTTAGTGTTTATACACTTATTATTATAATAGAAATATGAGATTTTTTTCAATATTAATTTTCAAGAGAAAAATGATCATTTTTAAATTCTAACATTTGAAATATCTACTATAGTTACTCTCTTTAAAATTAATATTTCAAAAACTCGTAACATACAAGCACAGATAACTTTAACATATTTAAAATTGATAATGAATGCTTAAATTCTAAGCTTAATCAAAACACAACACATTAAATTCTGCATACAGTTCTCTTTATACGATAATGGATAATTACAATTTTATTATACACCCATTATTTATAGACGTATTAAGTACACGTCCAGTTTTTTTAAGTACCTATAGAAAGGTTATTTCAGGTATTGGATGTATATAGAGATTGTAATAAATATACATAATATTTTTATGGATTAAATAATCTAAGAATAAATTGTAGAGTAAATATTTTGTTTAAAATTAGGTAATCTCCAAAATTTCCCTGTATATACACCCTGTGTTCTATTTGTGGATTATATTATAATGGTACTATAAGCATAATATACAGTCTATTTTCAGTGATAATGTTTTGAATTTGGATTTAGAAATCTTTGGAAGGTAAACAAAGAATTGCCTAGTAGAGTATAAGTTTCGTATGTTATTTGACTAGTTATGTGAATCGTTAACCACAATGTGTTCCAAGCTACCACGCACAGAGGCTTATTTTATATATGGATTGCGAGAGTAAGAATGAATTACAGTGAACATAATATAGTGCAGAGAGGTAATATAATTTAGGATTATAATTGTAATAATTAAATCAAAATTTCGTTCAAATATAAAAACTTCATAAACATCATAAACTTCATTGTTTTATTTATAAATTACAATAATAATTGCTAAAATAAATTAAAATTATAACATATATAATTATATAATAATAATAATAATAATAATAATTATTATTATTATTATAATAACAATCGTTTTTATACATATTGTATCCATAGATATATGACTGTATTTAACCGAATTTAAACTGAAATACTAATGAATTAAATATGTAATTATTTAATAGAAGGTACCTTATATTAAGATTTTTCATAAAATTATTATACTATTAATACAATGGATACAAAGTATATTATATTATAAAAGTTAGTACCTATTTTATAATATAATAATACAACTATTGCTCGTTATATGTATTATAAAAAATAAAAAATAAGTAGGTATGCTGTAGGTATATGCGTTTAATAATAATACATTATATGGTCGAATTTTACTCACATAATGATAATTCAAACCAATATCTATATTAAAAGCTATTATGTTCCCAAAATGCATAATAAATTAATATTTACCATAAAAGCGTCTATCAAAATATTAATTTTTGTTTATTATGTAATATTTATTAATGTAGGTAATATTTCAATTTGTTTGTAAATTAAACTGAAACGAATACATTTATTTTTTGCAAGTTATAACATTTATAATTCTGATATAACTGAGATATATTGATAAAAAAAATGTCATCACGTAAACCCGTATTTGGAATAAAAATATAAAAGCCCGTCGGTGAACGGTGCACTTCGATGCAACCTAAACTTTATTCATACCATAAATAATAATTGAAAACGTAATTTATATACCTATAATGCGTCTGTAGATGCGATGATTATATTATATAGGTACTTTATTCATGATTATAATTACACAATAAAATATCAATTATCAAATAATACAATGACTAAAATACAACAATATTTTATATTAATTGAAAAAAAGTGGTTATTTTCTTCCAGTAAAGAGTGTTTTGCTCCATTATATGCCGTCCTCCCACTAATAAAAAATAAATAAATGAGATAGTTTTCTGTCTCTCTCTCACTCTTTTTCTATATATATATATATATATATATATATATATATATAAATAAATAAATATCTACATTTATTTTTTTCAGTATGAGAAATAATAATTTTATGATTTATTTTTTTATGTTTGGATATTTTTCTTTAAATTGGCTGTTTTGATTTATTTTATTGTATATGTATTTATTTTCAAGGGTAAAGAACTTGAAAAAAAAAAGAAAATAAAATCGATTTTCCTTAAGTTTATTATATTATAAAATAGTAGTTACTATACATATAAAATAAAAGCAAAACAAAGTAATGGTACATTAAACAGTAATAATAATTATTGTTAATTTAATTTGCATTTTATTTTTATCGTGTTTTGGACTTTTTCAATTAATCGTATGCAATTTGGCATTATGGAGATTTTTGTCCATTTAGAACTCCGAAGAAGAAATTATCTTTATTACACACTGTTAGCAGTTTGGTTGGACTAGTTTATAAATATGTGTAGAGTCATGATAAGTTTCGAAACGATTTTATATGAACGTTACACGATTATAACATCAAACTCGTAAAACAAAAATATAACGTACCAAATAGGTAATAAAAATCATTAGTATAATATGTACCCCAGTGAGAAACAATAAAGTTAATATAAATACAAAAGTACGGTAGCATATTAAATGGGCTAAAATATAAACTTAACTTAAGTAAACGAAAACAAATTGAATAAAGTTAAATACCTATACAATTTTTCACACGAAAAAAGATCTTGGTAACGTTGATAAAAAAAACACCAATCCAATCAAAAATATTATTGTCATTATACAGCCAACATTTTGTTCAATAACCATTATTAATTCAATTGTTTATTGCATAAACAATTTAACAGTTGTTTGTTCATCATTTGATCAATAACCCTTGTCTATTTGTTATTTTTCAATATCTTAAGTCATATTATAGGGTTTAATAAAATAACTTTGTCATTTATGTATAATTATGGAGAATAGAATTATTATTATTATTATTATTATTTTAACAAAATATATATTAACATAATATGCTATTTTTGTTCAGACATAATATTTAGGTACTATTAAGTAGATAATTTACTGGAAAACTAACAAAATAATATTAACAACATATTTATTGGTTTGATATGACATAGTCGATGTAAAAACGATAGATTTGTGGACTCCTAATAAATCCAATTTTTTATTTTCAACTGCATTTTTATTACAGCGCATATTACGTTGAATTATTTACTAAAAAAAAAAAAAAAAAATCGTCTCTATAGAGACTCTGTACTCTTTTAAATTCATTATAAGTCGTTCACGAATCACTCGACTATTAACGGGTTGAACAATCGTTTAAAATCCCGTAACAGTAGAGCACGTACCCATTATTCGAGTAGGCGTGTAATATTACCTATAGTAGTGCTATTTATGGAAAACAATATCCCACTTTCACTCAAAACGTATAGTGTGCTGAACCAAAAGTAATATATTACATAAATCCGTGCAGACAACAACCGTAATAACAATTTAACTTACCCGGTGTACAAATTGTCAGTTTTTACTTTATTTAAAATTACATTTAGGAGATGCCATTTTTCAAAAAAATAAATAAAAATTATACTCGCCCCTACAGTTATATTATTATTATTATCATCAAAATACGATTAAAATTATTTTTTTTATATTGGCAAACGATCGTTCCTCATCTAAGACTCTCCAAAACATTTTTTTCATGTGGTTTATAAACATTAGAATATTGAACATTCCGTTGACATAATGACTACACATTTAAATATTATAACGTTCATACACGTCGAAACGAAATAGCTATTGAAATGATCATAAAAATAGTATTTAAATAGTATCAGAGCTTCAAACTAGTTTTATAGGAAAATGTAAGTACATAAACGAAACCACAATTTATTATTTAAAGAACAAAAACAAAATATTTAAACCACAATAATTATTTTCTGTTCTTGAACGAAAATAAATATTTTTTTTTTTAACAAAAATTGTTGATAAATCAAATTTTATCATTTTTCATAATGAGTTTTTTTTATTACAACTTTTAAATTAGTTTCAGTATATTGTGTGGGTCATTATTGGTACACTGTTGAAAAATTATATAGGAGATATCGTGTTATCATTGATGCTAATATCAAATATTCCTTTAGCGTTATTCCTTGACTTAATGGCGCGAAAACCTCAATCTTCCATTACTGACATTTTTAATAAGTAAAAATTATATTTTTAAAAAACAAGATTTCATGTTTTTTCAACTAGTTATTAAAAACCATGACTTCGGGCTTATAATATAATAATTAATAATTGTATTGCTATAAAAAATATTGTAAAGTATCTATTGTTATTTACTTCATTATATTATAGGCAAGGACACCTGCGGGTGAAAATTCAAGGGGGGAAACCTTAATTTTTTATTGAAATTCAAAAACACTATTATTCAGGAAGGCCACTTGCGATTTTTAAAGGATTCTATATAGGCAATGTTTAAGAAAAATAAAAATCTAATAATTTTGTAATATTTAAGTACATTTTAAAATTAATCTAAAAGTAACTTTGTACCTCTTTTTATTGTTGTGCAATCACGGTGTTTCCGTCTTAAAGATCAATAAGCGGGATAAAGTTTTGGAACTTTGATAAGTCGGATTTAACAGCTGAAAACAGATTTAAATTTCTCTAATAGTATAATATATAATAAAAGTCTTCTAATAGACGACTGAGGCACTTTTCTTCATTATTGCAGATGGAAATAAAATCAACGTCATACAATATTTACTTTTATGTAAATAAGTAAATGAATAATATAATAGTTAAATGGTATACTAAGTTTTCACTCAGGCAATAAAGACATTTTCTAAGCTCTTTCAAGTCAGACACTATAGCTATCTTTTTTTTAAATATTTAAATAAATACCTGCGATACTGGGATATTGAATTTGGATTTTTTGTAACTTAGTAGAAAAGTTAGGGGGGAATTTCCCTCAACTATCCCCCCCCTGTGGGCGTCCTTGATTATTGGTACGTACCTACCCAGTTAATAGACGATAAGCGTTACTAAAATTACTCGACGATTTATTGGTTCAATTTCGATAATCCTATCCTACAGTATTTGTTAAATAAAAACAAATTATTTTGTAGAAACTGGGTATTTATTTATACATATAAATAATTCTACAAGTAACTCAACACCAAAAAATAAATAAATAAATAAATTAAAAAAAAAAATAAAATTCTAAAATGTAAATTTTGTGAAATTCATTAATTTGTTACGTCCGTCTTGCAGGCGACAGGACTCTGTGCATTTCGTCGAAAAAGTTTTACCTGACGTATTCGTTTATGGTCGCGGTGACTTTAATTTCGAGCGCAATGAGTATGGTGTTGTGGATTCGATTACAGCGGAAGAGCTTCAAGGAATAACACGGTGACTGTAATACACCGGACTTCTGAAAATTATTATATAAAAGCGCATATTTTAATGTAATGATATTAATATAGTTTATTATTTTATTTTAAAAAATGTATATATACAAAATCATTTTCTAACTATTTTTTTTTTTTTTTTTTACTTTTTTACAGTTTTTTTTTTTTTTTTACAATAAATATAATATAGAGTATATAGGTATAGAGGTACGTCATAATGTAATGATTTAAAATATTTTTTTTTGTATATGTAAATTATTATTACACTATAACATTATATTATATACATTATACTATTGTCTACTATATATTGTATACTCATATAATGTACCTACTGTGTATTATTAGCACTTAATTTTTATAATAAGTTTTTGTATTTAGTTTGATGACTATATAGTGTATATACCTAACAATATAAATTATGTTACGTACGGTTTATAGAAATATATATATATATATATATGTATATGTGTTTGTTAACGAAATAAATTCACATTTTTATATAGACTTTTTGAACGCCGTTGGTATCATTAACTCGACGTATTTTCACAATGACGTGCAAATATGAAACAGTTTATTATTATTATTATTATTATTATTATTATTTATATATTAACCTATATCGGATTACAATTTAAATTTTCGCATAATTTGAAATGCAACATTGTCATTCGTTTGAGCCCGTTATATGAATTTATCTATTTATAGAAAATTACCATCGTCTGCGCAGTTAGTGATTATATTTTAAAATTGAGTAAATTTTACTGACAATTTAAATGTACTCGAAATCAAATTGATAGCATACGATATTTGTAGCGTTCGTGTACCTAAATGTTTACCCATATTTCGTATTCCATACTCGCTGAATAATTAAATATGAAAATCAAATAATATTTAAAACTAGGTACGGAAATGAACAATGAAAAACGTTACTGGCATTGTTTTCAAAAGTAACTTTTATTACGTGGATGAATGTGTTATTGTAGTAAAATGCACATTATATCAAAATATTTGGAAAAATACAAAACTATTTACAGAGTTATACATTTGTCAACTATGTACTATATTCGATAAAATTATCAATATTTTAAGTGGGTTAATGTGATAATTTTGTGTTACGTTATTATTATTATATTATTTTTTTATCGTTTACTTATGATATACATATATATATATATATAGGTATATTATATTGTAATTAGTTATTAACCCTTTTCAGTGCTACATAGTTTTTTGCATTGTTACCCTCCAGGACTGCATACAATTTATATTTTTTACTTCCAATTTTTATATACTCAGAAAATTTTCGAAATCATTCAAAGCCTTTAATTGAAAATAGAAATTAAAAAAGTTAATATATGACCGAGAACTTTTAAATTTTTACGGCCAGTGGTTCCCAAAATGTCACGATTATCGGATAATCAGTAAATGAAATGAAATAATGTATCATATTGAAATATAAACATTTTACAGACATTTGTAATAATTTTAAACTCGAAACGTGGAATGTAAAATGTATGCGCAATTCTTATATCACCAATAATGAGATAATCTATTAAGAATCCCTGATAAGAGCAAAAATGAAAATATTGGCTTACATCATGGAACAAATCGTAATTAAATTTTTTTTCCATAGAGTTTGAATTTTCATTATTTATCGATTGATAAAGGTTTCACGTATATAATACGAATAAATAAAGTTTAATATATCTTGACGAGTATACTCGTCCATAGCACTCAAAGGGTTAATAAAATACTTTTACAGTGTATTTTTAACATTTTTATCGATTTCATTTTTTTTAAAAATATTATTGTATGTTTTTGCATTTGTTGGACTCCTTAAATAGTAGAAACACACTCATCCGATGTCTTGTGAATAATAATAATAAACTATTCTCTTTCTCTTATATTCAAAACGGTAGAAATAATAATATTATACACTTGTGTAATGAACTACAAACAAAATAGTGCCCGTTTCTTACCTATTACGGCATTTTCCGAAATCAAAACCCTTAATTAATACATGAACATTTCAATATAAAATGAATTAATACTTGTGTACGTCTAGACTTCAGAGTAACTGGCCCTTTGACGCATATTTTCGACGCTCCTTTGTCTTTGAACTATAAACACATGTACGAAAGCATATTATACGTACGCTACTCTCTCAAACTCAAAGTTTCAGATGTGAAGTTCCTAATTAGACCATTTTTCACAGTTAAATTTGGAAGTATTCATGTCCGTACACTTAGTTTGCTGATTTTTTTTTTTGATGAATTTTTAACATATTTTAAGTGTTGTAAAAATATACAGTGTTTTCACCTTTAAATATTATACCACCAGAAAAAAGTATTTAAATAAATACGTGTTTTACAACATTAAAACAAAAAATAGTTATTGATTATACAATGTGATTAAATTAAAAAACCCAACTATAAGAATAAAACACCAACAATTTATAATTTTCATTATAGTTATTCAGAAATAGATTTAACAGATAATTTTAATTAATCAATTATAAATCAATAACTGCAGTAATAAATAATAATAACGTCTTAATACTTTACGAAATGGATACCTACATATTTGGTTCCCCACAGGAGAATTGTATAATAAATACTAGGTATTTAAATATTTTTCTGTTGTATTTGTTAAAAAAAATACAAGCTATAGGGTTGGACTTTGGAGAACGAATGATTGAAAATCTGTAAACTTTTTTTCCCTGCTCACATGCATCTGAAATCAATATAATACTCATAACTATAACTTTAAAACCAATTTCACTGCAGAATAATATAGTATATGTTATCCACTAAAAAATCGAGTTATATATATTCGTAATTTTCAATACTACATATATATGAAAATATTTGATTGGGGAATTCGGTTTTTCCACCAGGGTATTTGATAGTGAATTTACGAAACCAAGTACAAATAATACGTCATTACATAACGTAAGTATATCAAAATATATGTAACTTAAAACGAAAGAATTTTTATCTGATATTTTGAAATAATTGGTCAAGAAAGCGTTTGCAAGATTCAATCTGAAATGTTTTTTACATGACATAATATAACCTTAAATAATTTTCCGTATTTTCGGTATTGATATTGAACACTATTTTGAAAAATGTAAATAAAACGGTTTAAAATATCAATACTGTAAAAATGAACAGCTGAGTCCATACGACTATTTAATTCTAGACAAATTATTATATCTACTAATATATTTTCAAGAAAATTCAATTTACAAAATCCAAATCCATATAAGTTTTAAAACTAAAATAAAAATTATAAATAAATATAATTTTTTTTCAAAGTATTTTTATCTTTATTCTACCACACTTTTAATATTAAAAAATATGTATGTGAAAATATGTTAGTCTAAAATATATTTTTATCACTATTCAATAAATTTTTTTCTCAAAGTTATAAGGTAGGTACGAGTATAGTATATGATATTTATTTAATTGAAATTCTATTATAAAAATCTATAATTCAGATATCGGAAAAAACTATTTTACAATGTATTAATCATGATTTTTATATTTTTAGAGAAGCGAGGAATCTAGTGGTTTTACAATAATGTTTTTTTTCTAGAAAGAACTTTTCAATCAATAGACTTGATCCAATTGTTATGCCGTGTGTACTCATATTCCAGTAGGTAGTAAATTTGATCAGGTATTGCTACTCTGAAAAAAAATCCTTTGATATAAAAACGGTAAAAATACGATTCTGTTCAAATAAATTTTTATTATGTCTTTATTATTCCAAAAATAATTGTTCTAAAATTTTAAAATTTATACTAAATATGTCATTTGGTAATAAATTGTATATATATTAAAATATTATAATATATACACACTATATACTATACTATATATATATATACTATAATATATTAGTAATATACAATATTTTTGGTTAAATTTTTGAGATATATAGGAAATTATTTTAGATTAGGAGGATTTTAAGTCCTAAAAGAGGTTTTCTTAGGTTTCAGACTTGAAATTTAAATACAAGGTTAAATGTGTATTACTCTAATTGTAATAGAATTATCCCAAAATCGTTTGTCAATAATCATAAAATTTCTTCATAGATCTCGATAAAATGACTCTAAAAAATTTAAATTTTCAACAAAGTATGTACTTTATTATTACATATGTAGATTAAAAACTTTTCAAATGTATTTATGACAATGTCATGCGATTGAGTTGGGATGAAGCAAGGAAGGTTGATTGATTCAAGGATCCGTCCTACAGAAAAATGATGGTTAAGGAATAGGAATAGGAAGAGAAGGAGGAGGAGAAGAAATAAAATATTTTTGACAGTGTGTGATTTATCATTGATTTAAAATGGCAATACATCCACCATTTAGTATCTTATCCGATATATCAATGGATATTTGGATTTTTTAAATTGATTAAATGAGATATTGTCCTGAAACAGATAAGTATGGAATAATACTAACTCGTATATATTAACTAATATTTATCGCGTGACCTTCCATGATAAATTACACTCCAAGTCGTGTTAAAATCATACCGGTTGCGATGTGAAACTTCCCTAAAACATATGCCTAAATGATAGCCTACTCGGACCTAGGTAACGATGATACAATACATATTCACAGTTTCGTATGGTCGATTAGAAAACAAATCCGATGGTTATGATTTAGTTTTTTGAATATTTTTTTTTCGACCTTCCACTTTTAAAGTTCAACGTGACGAACGTAATTCTGCATAATCAATCGATTAAACCATGATAAAATAAATATTTGTATTTTCTATAAAGTCTAAATTATTATGCCTAATATTATATTTTATGATGTTATTTGTTTTTTAGTTTAATAATAACGTATAATAAGTTAAGTAAAATAAAAATATAGACAACCAGTGGTTAAATAATTTTTTTTTTTTTTGAAACCCATGTAAAATCATGTGTTTTAAACGATGATGTTATTCGTTTTTGGCGCTAAAACATAGTTTACAAATTATGGCGATTTGAAGTTTGCAATTTCGCGCTTACATAACTCGCTGTGGCCGACTCCATTCGTTAGTTACGCTCTCGAATGTCGATCCGCTTCGCTTCAATCGAAAATATCCCCCGATTTGTTATGAAACACCACGCTAGATATGTAACAGGGACAAATAAATAGTTTTCGGGTGTTATAAATACGATGCGTGAAATAGGTCATTTAACATACCTACACCGAAAAAAATATCAATGATAATATTAACAATGTAACATTGTCAATGGTTAACAATGTTTAAGTTGTTGTCTAGCATAATATCTTGTTTAGTTGATCATATACTTTATAAAAATAATGTAACATATTATCAATTTGATAACTTATATTTTTAGTGTAAATTATACATTGTTGATAATATTATTATCAAATTAATAATATTACCGTGTAAACATTTATAATGATTATTATCATTTCTGCAATAGTTAATATTATATTGATAATATTATTGATGACTAGCATCTGCTGTTAATAATGTACGAACGTTTTAGCCGCCATTCAGCCATTGTATGAAATGGTATTCATTATATGAAATTATAGAAATAATAGTTTTTAATGATCCTAATATTAAAATTCATATACTAGTCAAACAGATTAAAATAATAAACTTTCATTCACATTTAGAAGCATTTGAGGTTGACTGTGATACAACTGTTATTAATTCTTGTAAAATTTATAGAATAGATGAATTTAGTGGATCACCTATTAACATTACACCATCTTCATCAGGGAGTTTGATGATTCACCTAAAGAATTTTTTTAAATATTTTAATGCTTACCTAATATACTTATTGCAAATATGTTTATCTATTAGATTTACCACATTCATAATGGATAAACAAAAGTGTACTGTAGAAGAAGCTTCAAATTTAAATTGCATTATAAATAATAAATTATCTATGACAGTCAATCTAGCTGATTATATGGCAAATGAAATTGTTGCAATGTTTCCATCTGAAGTAAAAGTAAGTATCTAATATATACCTATTTTAATATTTATTTATATAAACTGTTCTTAATCCCACAATTTTATGTATTGAAACATTTGAGAAATCTAAAATTTATAACTATGATTTTATATGATATATATTTCATGCAGTACGACACAAGTAAAAATCCTTAAGGCAAAATTTATGCTAAATTTTACAACTCGATGAGATCTTTAAAATCAAGTGGTCTATTACCGTGCAATTTAAATGAAAAGATTCCTGTAACATCAACTAATCGCAAACATAGTACACATTTTGGTAAGTTTATATATATATATATGATTTAAGTGTTTAACTTTTTAACATGTTTCAGAACCAGAAACTGACATTAACTATATTCTTGACCAAACTATGTATGATATGAATTGTCCAATGTCGCAACTAGAAAGTAACTGGAGAGCAACTACAAAATACCGTTTGAATAAAATTCAAAATGCATTTACAACCAGCCAAATATTGAGTGATTGGAAGGCATATACCACACCACTTGGATATAGATTAGTAGGTTATTATTTTTATATAGGACAATATATTCTGCAAATAAAGTACCTATCATTTTTTTTTTTTAATTTATATAATATTATAATTTTTATATTTTTGTACAATAATATCATACAAGTATGTTTATAACAATATGTACATGTTAATAAATGTTTTTCAATATAAATTATAGTTGACATTTTAATTTTATATATTAAATTAATATTGGATGAAAAGAAAGTTCCTTCGCTTTGCTGCTCTCATATATTAAACATAACTTGCCTCATAATAACTATATATATATATATATATATTATATATATATACTTGTTTGTAAATTATTTAATCTTATCAGCTTGGTTGATAGCAGACATTCCTCAAATTTTTCTTTCCCATCTAACCTATTATCTGGTAAAATTGATTGTCCCTTTTTACTAGAAAATTTTTTTTAAAGTACCTTCATATTGTACTAAATCCTTGGCTGCTTTCTTCATCCCTTTTTTTTTTAGCAACAAACTATCTGAATCATTCCCCTTATATCATCTAGTGAGAATCCTTTTTTCTATTTTTCATCATATTTGTATTATTAACTATTATCTATTATCTACTATTAATTTTAATTTAATTAATATTTGATATTTATTTATTGTTACATATTATATTATATATTTTTTGTTTGGGTTTTTGCCCATTTTGTATTATAAAATATAATATGATTATGGTTTATTGATAATAATTATTCTCAATTTAATAATAAAATGTTGTTGGCTCTATATCAACAAGATTATTGTCAAATTAGTTATTTTTCTTATCAATATGATTATAATATTTTTTGATAATATTATTTTCAATTTAATAATAAAATCTTGTTGGCTCTATATGAACAAGATTATTGTCAATTTAACATATATTTTAATTGTGATTTTTCTTTCTGCGTAATACTGCTAAAGCGTAGAAATTTGAAGTGTCATAACTTCAAAACTAAGTCCAACCTAGAAATTCTGACTTTACTATATTTTCTTTTGTCAAAAATTACGTAGGTACGATAAAAAAAATTTAGAAAAAAAAAGTGTCCCGTAAACTAGGAATATAACCAAATTAAATACGTTTCCAGTGAAATATCGCACGATACCGTGACGCGCCAACTATACTATATTATCACATCCCGTCGAGCGCTCCGCACAATAGGTCACGTGTACCTACGTGTAAATTTGCAAATTTCAAATCGCTATAATTTCTATACTAAGTACAACAGAAAAAATCTAAAAACACCAAAGTATTAAGTAAAAACAAATACGTGTTTTACAACAAAAAAAAAAAATAATATTTTAAAAATCACGCCGAGCGTTTTATACGGCCGACCGACGCAATGCATGTAAGCTTGAAATTGTAAACTTGAAATCGCCATAATTTCAAAACTAAGTTTTTGCGCCAAACATGAATAGTACCATAATTTAAAACACACGATTTTACATAAGGTTTCAAAAAAAAAAAAAAAATTTATAAATCGCGTGGTAGCTAAACTGCAATTATACCGAATTAGTTAATATACTAAATTTAATTTATGATAATTTTCAAATCTAAAATTAATAGATTTTATCATTAATAATGACAACCGAAATACTCAAGATAAAAGTAATCTTAATGAAAAAGTTGCATAAGATGACATTTTCTATCGAACATAATAATTTTTTATTATTTCTATATAAAAACTCCATTTACAAATCTATTTAATAAAAATATGTGGTATATAAACAATATTATAATAAAAACTATAGGTAGTACAAATAAATAGTAATAAAATTAACTTTTAAAATATAAACAAAGTAAACATATCGTCCTTAATTTAATAACATACCTAATAAACAATCAACTATATAACAGTGTCTTGATTTCTAGTGGATTTAGAATTCATTCTGAAATTTAATCGTTCCAACAAATAAGGGAAATCTATAAAGTTATTTATAAATTTTTGTAAAAATTCACTGTGAAGATAATTTCTTCTCTCATTTAATGATTTTATATTAAAATATGATAATACTCTATCATAACCAGAATGCCGTGTACGTTCAATTTTAAATTTGAAAGACAGAAAACGAAGAAAACGATTTGAATCGACTCGAGATTCTGAGTTATACGGATATTTTTTGGATACCAAATAAGAAAAGTATCTCTAATTGATATCTGCAAATGCAAAATATAAATTTTTTAAAAAATTAAGATTATTAAAATTTTAATGACTAAAAAAAAATCGTAAAAAAAATGTGCGACTAATGAAACTTAGATTCAAAAGAGGTTTATTTGGAATTCTTTCAATATGAGTATTGAAACATAACTTAGAATCAAAAGTACCTTCCAAGTCGATAAACGATTTAAATGATTTTATAGAGATATTGTTAAGCATGTAGTCAAATTTAATATTAGAATTTTCAAAATTAAATATTAATATTTTGCATTTGTCAATATTAATACCTGCATAATTCATTTAAATAACTATTTTTTTTAATTATTTAAATCTTCTTATAAAGTAATACAATTATGTAACGAATTAATTATTTAAATAATTCTGTATCATCAGCAAACAATAAGTGTGCTTTATAACTGAATATTAATTTATTATATAATTAAATAATAAAAATATTGTTGGAGAAAGATGATCAGCCTGAGAAACGCCAGAAAGAACATGAAAGAAAATATTTTATTTTTATAAATTGGATTCTGTTAGATAAAAAAGAGGTAAACCAAGATAATAATGGGGCACAAGACCCAAACTTTTTAAATTTATTTATTAGTAGCAAATGGTTAACACTATAAAATGATTTTTTAAAGTCTGTAAAAACAGTGTCCAATTGTGAACCAGCTGAAAATGATTTTCGAATTTTGTGTTTGAAAATTGCTAAATTGTTTATAGTTGAACGTCCCTTATGGAATTCGTGCTGATTGATTGACAAAGAACTATTTATGATATGAGCAAATTTTATGTTTAACAGTTTTTAAAAAAATTTCAGTAATATAAACATTTTTGGAATAGTTTGATACAGAATAACGATCATCCTTCTTTAAAATAGGAAAAATATATACATTTTTCCATACTGTAGGAAATATAATCAATTTTGATTATTGATTAAAAAGAAAAATATAAGAGGTGGCAGAACAACACGACATTCATACAAAAATTGAACTAACAAATTATCAGGGCCGGTCGCTATATTGAATTGTAAATTATTTAGTTCTTCGAGAACGCCTGAGAGTATTATATTATTATTAATATAGAAAGGGGATTCAACAGTCTGAAAATCTAATGGAATATTTGATAGACTAAGTTCTTTGTGTAGGTACGTTTGAGAAAAATGTACTAAAAATATCAGCTATATCTTGTCCATTTTCAGCAATAACATTATTATAATAAATGTTAATAGGAAATGTATTTTAGGACAAAAAAGTCTCGAAAAAATTTCCAAAAATATTTAGGGTTATTATTTATTGAATTTTGCACAATATTTATATAATTCACATAATCTCTGTCCCTTAACTTTTTTAGATTTTTTTCTTAAGTTAGACATTTTGATTTAACCAGAATTATAATTCAATATCTTAAAAGCTAAATGAATAATTTTTTTTTTCTATATTAAGACAATTTAATTTATAACTAAACTATGTAGGGAAATTATTAAAATGATGATTAATTGTAATTGCTGGAACAAAATTATTAATAATTAAAACAATTTTAGTATAAAATTAACTTTAGAATTTATATCATTACTCTAATAAATACTGTTTCAATTCATAGCGCTTACTTTAAGAACTATTTGCTTATAATTGGCTATATTCCAATTATATACAATTTCAGGATGTAGCAAGTTTTCATTCATGCATGTAGATCAACGTTAACAATAGGTAAATTAAAGAACAAGTATTAGAATTTGTTATGACAAAATCAAGGAAAATTTTATTTTTATTAATTTGTTTAAAATGTAAAAAAAAAAAAAACAAAAAAAAAATATTTTGCCTATAATATATTTAATATGCTTACAAAAACATAACAGAAACCTAAAGCTTTAATTTTTATCTAAAAATATCTGAATTTTTTATGATAACATGTCTATATTTTTTTTTACTGAAGAATCTTGTAAAAATGTCACGTCTTGCTATTTATCTAAGGAAACGAAGCTGTATGATTTTCCTTGTGACAATGAAAGTCCTGCATAAAATGCCCGCGTACACTTAAATCACGAGACTTAATTAAAATTACAACACACATTTAAGACGTAATATATAATATATAGTATTATAACACAAAAAAAACTCTTATTTTGATAACACTTATTCAAGATTTCCATTGAACATACGTATTAGTAGTAAAAAAATAACAATATATGGAATAGATAAAGTCGTCATTATATTTTAGAGTAAAACATGAAATATGAAATGTTGCATCAGAAAATACGTTATAAAAGTAAATATACAATGTATCTTTATAGCCTTATAGGTTATAAATAATTTGAAAATTATAAGATAATTTTGAGTCCCAGTCGACAAGTAATGCATATATAAAATAAAACGCCATTAAAGATAGTGGATACTCTCATTTTTCGTAAAAAAATACAACTAAAATAACGATATTCGTCGATAAGCATATCGGTATTGGATCACGTAGTGTCGACAAGCACGTACTGTGTGACATTTTCGCCTACTCGTTTTGTAGAGAATAACGAATTACTTTTCTAAAAAAAAACTTTTGTACAGCAACAGGGAGGGTGAAAATTTTGAAAACTGAACGATGAACGAAGACAAATCTACTTATATTATTATTGTGTCATTTAGAACATGTACCTACTTGTATAGATTTATGTTTTTTTTTCATGTTATACTGATAAAATTATCATGGTAACAATCAATATTTAAAAACGGATGCAATTGAATTATAATTGTTAACAGGAGTACCTAATGATAATTTCGTTCAAGTGGAAAACGATACAATATAATGTTTGACATTTCGAAAAAATGTAAAATAATTATTAAATCAATCTCAAAATAGAGATTAAAAAATTATCTATACGATGAAGATCTGGTTGGACAATGATGTATTTTTTTATTTTTTTAAAACTACTTTTCAGCTAGAAGACTTTTGCGATATTTTTGACAAACCTGAAAGGAAACTACTATTGAAAAATGACGTAAAAACTGTAGAAGTACGATTTCATCAAATAACAATTATTCTTTATAATTCCAAAAACAATAATTTTAAAATCTTGAAATTTATACAAAATATGCAATTTAGTACTATATTGAAAGTGATTAAATTTTGGACTATTTATAACAATATAATAACTTTTGAGGTTTTTATGTCTCGAAAAGAATAATTTTAGGTTTTCAGACCTGAAAAAATATTGGTACAATGTTAAACGTAAATTTCTCTGATAGTCAGATTATGTGTTTAAAATATCTTGAAAATCGTTAGTTTTTTAACAATATGTTCGTACGAAAAACAATTAAAAATTTTTTACAGCCGTATACATTTTTCGACATTATTTATTATTTTCTATAAAACCAATTAAAAAGTGTTATTTTCAAAGATCACTTTTTTTGCATATTATTTGGTATGTTTTCGTGCTACATCTTTTTACCTTGGAATTATATCTATTATACATTATTATTAAGTGAGATACAGAGTTTAATATAGTGCTATTTATGAAGTTGTGAAAACTTGATTGCACATTTTAGTCTTAACTTTTCAATAAGTAAAAATTTCCTATATAATATAGTATACGCCACAAAAGGTGAGTGGAAACCGAAGGTCCAGTAGCTCTATTCTGTAACTCGATAAAACCTGTTATCGACAACTTTCGGTTTTCTAAGATAACAAAATTACCACTATCGAATAATTATCAATAGAGTGATTCTGTAACAGATTTATAACAAATATTATCCGATATCGTATCGGGTGGTGAGAATTGACAAATTCAAAATTCAAATTCAAATGGGTAGTGAACATTGATTATTGAATACAATGAATTTAATATTATAGTTTTATACTAGTTTTTAAATTTCAGAACATCGGATACAATATGCGTAAAACTATAAACATTCGCTTATACTTCATGCGCTGTGATTGGACAAGATTTATAATCTCCCAGAAAATTGTCGTCGTTAGCCGTCGGTTTCTTATAGACTTGGACGTGTACATTGTTCAAGCGCAAGCTATCCATAGAGTCATATTTTACAGAATCACAAAGTCGATAATAAAATTCGATACATTTAAGAAATTTCGATGAAAACGCTTATCGAATTAATTCGTTAAAAGAGTATCGAGTTACAGAATAGAGCCGCAGTAGACACGAATCTACACAAAGAAATGTTTTTCCCCTAGCAGATAGGCAATTTTACGTCGTCTGTGATGTGTATAATGAGTTGCCGGTGGTATGCGCCGAAAAATAGTACAAAAAATCCCTTATATTAAGTAACAGTACTTGCATCCATGGCTAAATATATAGGTATGATCGCAACTTTGTGATACGCAGGTGTCATGGCAGCGATTTTATATCAATCAGTTTTATCAGTTATCAAAATTCAAACTAATAATGATAAATGATTTTACTACAGAACGACGGTACCCACGAGTTTTTTTTTTTTGACAAATAATTATACAATAAATTCTGCGGTGGCCGGTGATTTTGCTAAATTATTATTATTACAATGAGCAAGTTCAAAATGTATCATTATCATTTACAGAAAGTCGATGATAAAAATCACTGCCAGCTGAGATTCTTTTCCATGAAAAATCATGGATTAATAACTGATGCGCAATCCGCAACCAAAACACGTCTTGTTGCCGTCATACCTATATATTTAGCAATGCTTGCATCGACCTGTTGGGTTGCAGTACAAAACCCAATTGAAAACCCGGGTGACCTATCATACACCAATAAACATGTTGGATTACGTGCGCATACTCACTGGAAACGAGAAAAAACGGATAAGGACACGATGTCAGAAAAATTACAATAATACAATCTTAAGAAGGCTACACACGGTCTGATTTGGTCGGCCCGACCGTCAGGTCAGCTGTAATATCGGGTTGTCTGTCGATGTGTCATCTGATTAAAATCCGGTTGGGTGTTGTCGGGTGGCCGCGCCACCTGACTCTCCACTACCTGACCGAATTGGTACGTGTGTAGCGGCGTTGTCGGCCTGATTTAGCCGTTATTTCATATTTTCAATATTATATTTATTTATCATTAATTATCAGCGAGTTTTGAAACGTTTATACTATCACGCACAGCATGAAACGTTGATACACTATCACACGTTGATTAAAAAATGTAAATCTGTGCACTGTTTTATGATATATACGTAAATAACTAGTAATTAGTAATAATATATATAATAATAGTAGTATTAAATAGTAAGTAATGGACACTCAGACTGTAATAACAGAAAGCGAAGTTTTTTAGATAATAGCGGGGGCATGATGACGAACTATATACCTATATACTTATATGTATATATATAAATATATAATATAGATGGGTAAAAATTATTTAAAAAAATATTATAAAAACTATAATAAATCGATTTATTGACACCAAGTTTTTACAGGCGATAAGAATTATTGTCATATAGATGAGAAAATCACCCGACGAGATTGGGCCTTATAGTCAGACCGTGTGTAGGTAACACCTGATTCGATGAGGGCGACGGTCGAGCCGACCAAATCAGACGGTGTGTAGCCCGCTTTAAAATACAACATATTGAACGTTGATACGCGCACGGGTGGACGGGATCGGTGATGGTGATGAATCCCGTGGATACATACTGTGTACGTATTGATAAAAATTTATTCGCCGACGTACAATATACAATCATGAACCGGAACGTTGTGGAGTGACCATATTTGAACCGGCACAAGCCGACAATTGTGTGTAAATTGTAAATAATTTGAGAGGAAAACAGGATGAAGAAATCAATAGGAGAGCACTGGTTGTTTGAAGAATAAATAAGTTCTGTTTATTCTGTGACAAATGTTACTGTGATAATAATTACACGGTTGAAAATGTATTGTAAATTATGCTATAATAGCAAAACAAAACGACGAAAAGACGTTTATTGTGTATCACGTCGACGGAGTCGAACGAGCGGTATAATCATGATGTTAGGTACAATCATGATAGAATTAGCCAAGTATGACCCATAGAGTTATATAGAGAGAATGTTCTGTAAAATAGTATTGTAACATACAAAGTGTCCCTAAAAACATTATGACTATACACGTTTAATGTTGTGAAATATATTGTGGTATACACTGATTGATTATTCTATGATAGATAATAGTTATTGAATAACATAAATTATTCGAATACACAAGTATTTAGATACTGTATATCATAATATCATTATCATTTAAATTTATATTTAGTTTTACTTATTAATACACTTATCGGACTTGTGCCCGATATTTCCATATAACTTGGTATATTATGTAATATAATTTATGGTTTTACTGCGATATTATAACATGCATTTTAAATATTGCCATAGCGATAGTGATAGTGATATTTGCACTAAATTAAACAAGTTGGCAAAACATATTATTTCCACACAATATATTTGGTCGCTGATATGGAAAAATGGTGAAAACCGACACTTTGCTCATGACAACTTTTAACACGGGCGGAGATATACAACTTCTATATTACTTTATGGTATGACCACATAGGTGACGAATTTTGATACGAGTAGCACATCATAAAGGAATAATATTTTATATATACATTTTATATATATAGGGGAACATGGGGGCAAAGTGGGAACATCGTTATATCTATTTATTTAATGTATAAAATTGATAATATTATTAGATTTATTGTTTTTTTGGTCATCTGAAATTGTGTGATAAAAGTTTTGGATCAAAATATCGATTATATTGTGAATCATCGATAAAAAAAAATCTAGAATAAGTCTGTTATCATTTCCTTGATAATAGAATTTGATATTTTGTTTTCAATATATTATGTTTAATGTGTATCGTTTTTAATACATTTTAGTTTTTTTTTATAAAAAGTAGGTTCTAAATTGTATTATCAAAATTCTTGATTCTAAGACCATTTCAAGTACCATCACTTTAAAATTGTATTAAACGTACATTTTCACTTATTTATAGTTCCTGAGCCATCGGTACGTACAAGTACCACGTAATAAATATACCGAGTGAAAAACAATTGAAATAATATCATAATTTGACTGCTATACGATTATTTTTAGATTGCATTTTCTAGAAACCCATATTATGTAGTGGTCCGTTTTATTGTTGTTTTTGATTATGATTATAAGTTTTGTAAACAAAATGTAAAACGATAGATTTTTCGGTATAGGTACGTGTAATATTATTATCAATTTTTGTTTTTGTATTTGAATGTTGTTTTGATATAAATAATTTGTTATAATTCAGTTGGACCTGTAAGTACCGTCGGACCACAGCCTTTTTATGCGTTTATGTGTTTATCCGCGTTGTTTGCCGCGCGTCAGGATAACATTACCTATCTATTTATTTCGCGATATACTAGTGAACAGTGAACATATTAGTTTTTTGTTTTAAAATTAATTATGTCTTACCTTAATGTTTGTGATGACATAGTATATGAATGGTTAGACGAAGATCTTCCACTACATAATAATATTTAAACAGATGAAGGGGAATTATCAGATGAAGAAAATATTGACTTCGATCCGTCCAGTATTGACGTTCATTTACCCGATACAGTCGCCGAAAATGGTAATCCTTTTGCTAATTATGAAATAATATTAGATCATACTATAGAAATAGATGATGTACCTATGTTAGAAATTCAGGAAACAATTATAATTAATATTCAAACCAGTTCTTTGCCAGGTCCTTCCAAAATTTTATCAAATATGCCTACTACAAATAAAAATAAAAAAAATTCTCAAAAAAAATTAATAAAAATCCAATTCTCAACAAAATACTAATATTATTAACCAAACCGAGGAATTATATGAAACTAATCGTGTGTGGTCTAAAACAAGTTGTACTACACCAAATCCAGATTATCCTCTACCTTGTGGTCCAGTTGAAGATCTTTTTCACGGCGAAACGGCAACATCAATTTTTATTGAATTTTTTGACGGTATCCTTGATCATCTTATATTTCAATTAACTATTTATATTATATTATATAATTTATATGGTACACAAAGAGGCAAAACACTTAATATAAAACGTTATGAAATGTTGAATTTTATCGGTATCAATTTTTTAATGGGAAATCATGAATTACTAAGATGGAAATACTACTGGTCAAATGCTCCAGATCTTGGTGTAAAACTCGTATCTAATACTGTCTCGAAATAGATTTGACGTAATACTATCAAATGTTCATATTCAGTATAATACATTAATTCCTCCTAACAATAAAGATAAACTTTTTAAACTTAAATATTGCACGAAAAAATTTTCTACTTCGTATTATGGTACAAGAGAATTATCTGTAGACGAGTCTATGATTATTTTTAAGGGAAGAAGCTCAAAGAAGCAATACAATCCAATGAAACCAATAAAACGTGGCTACAAAATTTGGTATTTAGCCGATCAAAACGGTTATATTAAAAACTTTCAAATATATCAAGGAAAGGAGGAACAAGTACCAGAAGAGTTAAAATATTTCGGACTGGGAGAACAAGTTGTACTTCAATTGACAAAAGAAGAATGGTATAAAAAAAGGTGGTTTTTTTTTGACAATTAGTTTACATCTATTCCTCTATTGGAAAAATTAAAAGAAGAGGATAGTTTGGCATGTGGAACTATTCGGCCAAACAGAAAAGGTTTACCAGCATTAGCTGACGATACAAAAGCTGAACGAGGAACTTTTGATTATCGAATATCAAATTTAGGCATTGGTGTCTATAAATGGAAGGATACAAAATCAGTCCATTTTGCTTCAAATTACCATGGCTCTGAGATTACTACAGTTTCGCGAAAGGATAAAACTGGAAAAAAAAATGGCATTCCCTGCCCTCAGGTAGTTTATGATTACAATCGTTATATGGGAGGGGTAGATCATGCAGATCGATTACGTGCAGCATATGGTGTAAACAGAAAATCAAAGAAATGGTGGTACAGAATATTTTGGGGCGTACTTGATATCATGTTCGTCAACGCGTTTGTTGTGTATAAGGAACGTCATGAAACAATTCCATTGCTAGAATTTCGTCGTCTAGTTGTTCAAGGACTCTTGGCTCAAAAAGAAGTACCTACTCCATCTCGACAACATTTATTTCAAAAACGATAAGTTCCTGAAGAAAAGAAAGAATTCAAAAAAAGGAGAGGCCAACATTCCACTGTTTCAAAGGATTTTAGATTGACCAACCGTGGAATTCATTGGCCAAAATTTGTTGGAAGTCGTGGGCTATGTAAAGTATGTTCATTAACGTATCAAATGCAATCAAGACCGCATTCCAAATGTACCACTTGTAACATTTTTCTTTGTTGTAATGATAAAAAAAATTGTTTTGCGGAGTATCACGCAATTGATTGTGACAAATAAACATAAAACATAAACCAATAAATATAAATACATTTATATATTTTTATTTCATGACCAATACATTTTATACCATTAGATACCTACATATTTATTTATTTTAGAAATACATTTATGACTAGGAAAATAATTATACAATGAATCTATAATAAAATAATTTACTCTATACATTATTATAAATACGTGGGTTTTATTTATTAAAAGATAAACATTTTTTAAAAATTAATTTAGCTTTTGAAAGTAATTTTATTAACTTGAGATAAAATTTTAGGTAAGAACAATATAAAATAGTTAGCGTTTATAGAGCCCTACGGTACTTAGAAGTACCAGGATAAAACTAGTTATTGACCAAACGTACTTCTAAGTACCATGTAAAAAACTCACAACTTGGAATTTCTCATAAAAAAAAATTTTTTTTTAAACTTATTTAGGCAATATAAAACATATTTAAGTAAAAACACGAAAAAACCATTTTATTTCTAGGCTTGGTCAACAAAGAGTTAATAGAATCAAATAAAAGTATCCAGGTAAGTTCATTGATCGGGACAAAGTGGGTTATACTTGGGGCAAAGTGGGGACGTCCATATAAAGGAATCTATTGTTTTAAATTTAAATGATGCGTTTTCAGAATGATTAGGCATATCAACGAAAGTCAAAACTAAAGTTAAAGTTTTAACTAAAAATTATAACTATATTTCTATTTTTTTAAATATTGTTTTGTTGTAAATAAATTAAAATTTATAGAATGTTAAGGTATTTTAATTTATGTCCCCACTTGGTCCCATCTATAAAGTAGAGTGTCCCTGGTAAGGTATACTCTTAATTATTGTGAAATTATTAAAAAATTAAAAACATTTTGGTGAATACAAAATAATGCAACCAAATATATAAAATATCTAAACAAAATTTGGTTACCTATTCTGGTGTCGGCCGAATTCTTCTTCTATTATCTAAGTATTCGTATAAAAATTTATATTAAAATTAAACATTTTTGAGTGAATTAAAATTGAACATTTTTGATTGAATTAAAAATAAATTATTTTTTATGATTCATAAAAATAATATATTATATTTAATATATATTGAAGAGCCTAGTTCTTATACCTATAATGTAATCCATTACTTCCTTATTCCTTTTTTTTTTTTACTTATCAGCCGATGACAGTTGAAAATAAATAATATTATACTACTTTACATATAGATAATATGTTTTATATTAAATGTTCAGCAAATTGATAATAACAATTTTATATATTGTATTACCTAGCAAAATAACATGTTAAAATAAAAACACATTATTTTATAGTTAAACATTGGATATAAATCATCAATATACAAAATACAATATTACAATACTATAGAATTTTCAGTGACATTATTTGTTTATTCTAAATTAATAGATTTCAAATTTATTTGATTGATCACTATTGATGAACTCATAAAATATAATATAGTGAAACGTAAAATATCCTGACTTATATTACTATTTATTTACATCTCACAACTTTTGTTCATCCTGTTACAGTATCCATATTCCTGAAAATCGATAAAATTTCACACTGTATGTATAATATAATACATTGAACCAGTACCATGTTTACGGTTTTATGAAGGGGAAGTATATATAAATATTGATTTTTTAAATGTAGTGTGGTGTGTACAATATAAACCCTCATTTTCAATGAAAGCCACTTGTGAAGCAAATTATTTATACACTCCAAAAGATAAATTAATATTTTCATTATATATATTATTTTTCCAAAAATTGAGTTCCGTCTATTTGACTATTGATTTCAGCCATATGAAATTCGACTGACTTATTGAAAATGGTTCTAATAATACACGATAATATTAAACTTGTCCTACTTATCATCTGCAGTAAGACATGTTAGATTCTTTTAGGCCACTGATGAATACCCAGTTAAGAATAACTTTTTCTTCGATAAGTTCTAAACTGCTTTTTTTGTAAATAATTATAAGAATAGTAAAATTTTCAAACTAATAAGGACAAATTTAAGTTTCAGTTGAAAATTCAAAATTTTTCCACAGTATACTTTGAAAATCCTGAAATCTCAGTGTATCTACTCAACAGAATTTAAAACCTTGGTAATTTTCTAAATTTATCAAACTTGGACTTTCCTTAATATTATCTCCTTTGTACATTATTTGATCTAAAAATGTTCACCTATTCTATATTATATTCTTACAGACAAGACGTGGGAACTTTTAAGATTTGCAAGTTTCAGTTTTAAACAATATTTGATTCCAAAAAAGATTTTTCTTAATTAGTTTTTAATCCCTAACTTTAATTATTAGTATTATATTAAAACTCTTACTTCAGACTATGAAAATACCTATGTAAAATACTAAACTAAAATTATTATCTATCATACGAATTCTTTCAAAATATTTCATATATTCCTCGTATGTACCAATAAACAATATGTGCAGCTTCTCTTGCGTACGAGTATATCGATCAGCTGATATACATTTAAAAATATAAAACACTTTTATATAGTTTACTTTGAAAATATTACTCGTAAGAAACCTTATTCCTTAACTTAATATATTATAATTTATGTGTTCGTGGGCCGTGAATACCATACGATTAAAATCAAATTATTTGATATTTTACTGTAGTGCTCGAAAATTGATTAGATTAAATGTTAGGTAGACGATAATTCATATATAGTAGATACATTATTTTATAATTTAGAACGATTTACAGTCTTCATTATCATTATAGCATTATGTTTAAAATCGATTTTCCGAAGTTTTGCACCATTCATCAAAATCCAATTGAATATCATAAACGCATTTAAATATTTTACTTATATATGTATTTATACTTATAAGTTCTAGTATACTTGAGGTTTAACCTTGAAATTCGAAATAACGATATACGTAAACATTGAAAGTTTATTACACTAAATCTGTATTAAAACTAATTTATATGTTGTAGAGCGAATTCCCTACAAAAACTTGAGATTTGTAGATTTATGCATACAACAAAAAAGTTAATAACATTTCTGTCGACGATAAGTATAACGAATTTCAATAATAACTCGTGCCAAGTATAATTTTTCAATAATAAAATTTTGTGAAAAAACAAACAAAACTCATGTGCGTAAATCGTGCATCTATAAATTTCAATAAATTACATACAATACACAAATAACTAAATCTAAATATTGAAATTTTTGTGGGAATAACCCAAAGACAAGTCAAAGCTATTGTAATTTTTCAAGAAGAAGAATAATTGAAATTAGATTTTCTCTTTAATGAATTAAAACTTCAGCTGCACGATTAAGTGTCAGTGTCTAGTACAATTATATATTATTAGTATTGTTTGAAATTTTAAAATTAACCCTAAAAATGTATTTAATATTATCAAAAATTTATCGTTACTAAAATATCATACCTAATACTATTTATAATACCAGTGGCATGTTTAGAATTGTAAAATAGAGGGGGATATTTTCCCTAAAATTGATAAATTGTTATAAAAAAAAAAAAGAATTAAATTTATATAAATTTTACTATGAATTTGATACAATTCAATAATTGTTCATTTACCGTATTGTTTTCTGCGTTCATTAAGGAAAATTAATCTAAATTTAATAAATTTATAATTAAAGAAGTTTATTTTATAAAATATGATTATATTACATTATAAATAAAATTAAAAGAAAATAATATTTTTTTATTTAAGTTGAAATCCATAGAAAAAAAGTTGCACTTTGCTTATCGTGTGTCTATAGGGGTCAGTACGTCACTTATTGGACAGGATACTCTTAATGAATGTATTGCATTTGAAAACAGTGATAAATCTTTGCTTTCGATAAAACGATTCTGAGCAGAGCATCGGTGGTAATTTACATAAATCTCGATTTAACGAAATCTTATTTGGCCGTTTTTACGCAATTTTACGGTAGGTAGTTCTTCCTACTTCGTTCATCGAAAATGACCAAAAATGACTCCTTAAAGTACAAACTAGATGAAATTTGCTAACGGATAATGGGGTCACGTATACAGATTGGTTCATGTCCTCTAGTCAAAAAGTTGTACAGAAAAAAAAAAAATAAACATCATTAAAAAACCATTGGCTTCCCTCGCTCCACTCAGAATTTAAAAGATTCATAGAGAGATATGACACCCTCATCTTCCCCCGTGAGCACGCCCCTATATAATATTCTTTGTTTTCTTTAAAAGTAATTGAGTGGAAAAATATTATTTATTTGGAAATATGATTTTAACTCAATACATATTACAGTTTAAGTAAATTTAATGGAAAATTAACAAGGGGTAAAAGAGAAATTGGAATATTATACGTACAGAATGTAAGTACATATTTCGAAAATGTTTAGAAATAAAAATCCCAAAACTCCTTAAATGAACACTAAAATATTGAATACTAAAATCTAGAAATGATAACAATTTGATAATTACCAGGAACGATAAAAACTATAAATGTGAAAAGCCTCGTGCATGTAAAAAATAATCAATTTATAATACGAGTATAAAGATAGTAGATAATATTATAATTATTTTTATTTTATTTTTAAACCTATTTTTCTTATGTTTATATATTTTTATACTCAGAAACATGATTTTCGAAAAAAATATTTTTCAAATATTTTATTTCCTCATTTACAATCTATAGTTATAAATTTAAAATAATTTGTAAAATACTTCAATAAAATGGTCAAGAATCATTTGATACACTTTCATGTTACGAACTTGTTTATTTCTTGAAAAAGTATTTCTTAAAAAAATATTGTTTAATATTTTGTAAATACACTTGAACTGAGTTTGTAAAGAATCATAAAAGGAAAATAATGATTTTAAAACAGAATAACGCCATTTATAATTGTTTAAAGGAGTAAAACTACGTAGCAGTGATCAACATTATTTTGTATTCAACAAAGAATAACTTGATCACCACAAGATACAAATTTAATAAAAAAAAACAGAATACATATTTTCTCAATTTTTCCAAAAGAATTACTTTATAAAATGTCGAGTTATATTCATTATTTTCATATTTGAAACAAATATAATTATTTTAATCCATTCTGTATACATATATTTTTATTTTTCTAAAAATTTGCAAAAAATCTTTAATCTAATCTTGAATTCATCCGACTTTAATTGAATTTTTTCCAATTTATGACCGTACTGTAGTGTGGGGTGTGTACGCCATATTCACTAATTCGAAAATCAATTGTTTCATTCTCCAGTTGATTATTGGAATGTTGCCAAACATTTAATGTCACATAATGTCCAATGTACATTCCAAGCTACAATAAGAGGGAATAAAAATTGAATTTTCTGTTAAAAGCTCGTTGGATTTTCATCTGGATTTCTTCTACATATGATCATACTGGAATAAGTAAAAGATTCAGCCGTTGAATTTCAGCACTATCCTGTGATACCTAATGTATTTTTTCTTTAGACGAACTTAGAACATATGAATTTAGAAATTTTTATCAATTGGTAATTTTTCACTAACATAATTTCTGGCCAAATTTTTCTTTGATCATTATAACTGGTTGATCAATTGTTTGAAAACAAGTTTTTGCAATATTAAATATTATTAGATTGAAATTATTTCTATCAATTATGTCCAACACTAAACTAAAACATGGAACGCATAGTATGCATGATTGATATTATACCATACATATTTATGCCAGTATTTGATCTACCATTTTTTTTTTCGAATCATGAAAGAAAACAAAAAAAATTTAGAAAAATTAGTGTCCTATTACTAGAGTTCAGTGAAGGCAATTTTATACTAATGATCAGAGTTATTATAATAAAATAATATTGAATACATTTTATAAATAATTCTTCAAATAAAATTATTACACTTTGGAAACAACTGTGTCAAGAAATAAACTAGTAAGCCCCAAAAAGTATAAGATTTATTGTTAATACGTCTTCCATATATTTAGTTCGGTATGGTCATTGAAAAAAAAAATTTTAATTTTATAAAATAAAATCCTTTAACAAAAAACAAATATTCTAAATATTTTAACCGAAAAAATTATCAAAATGTATTTATTACATTATAGTAGTTTTAAGTATTAAATATTAGCTATAAAATGAACACAACGAATAAATACACTATAACAAGGCATTAAATGTCTCTATAATATTTTCAAATACTTAAGACCAAAAGTGCTTCCAAATAAATTTCAAAACGAGCCTGGAAAATATAATAGAATAATGATGGACAAGCGATGAACTACAGAAATTATTTTTAAGAAGATAAAGAATATGTAATTCAATTATGAATATTAAAACAAAAATATATGATAGGAAATAAAATAGTGCCATACATTTAGTTTCAGATTCCAGACATAATTAAAATAGTCCGTTTCAAAAGATTTAGCTGTTTAGTTAAAGTGCTAAGATTAAACTCAGAAAAAGAAGATGACTTCTGAACGAATCCAAGAGCAAACCCCCTTTTAGATAAGACTTATCTATTGTCTTATCTATTGGATTAACGAAGCTACGAAGGATTTGAGAATATTTGGAGTAGATGAATACAACGAGGTTGAAAAAAAAACAAAGAATTTGTGTAATGTAGCGATGGGCTTGAAGCTGTAAAAAGAAAAAAAAATAACGTCTCAATATTAATTTAAAATCTGTTTTTAAATATCAAGTGGGATTTGTATTTCAATTATACATGAACATTTATTTTATCAAAGCGTGAAGTTTTTTCTAGTAAATATATTTATTTTTCATTTGTATTTGAAATTTAAAGCTAGAATATGTCACGTTTTTCAATCATAGGATTTTGGTGTTTGAATATACGTAATGGAAAAACCACTAGCTCTCTTGCTCCGTCCGTAATCTAAAACTCTACTCATAATACAAGTTTCGTACATTATTCTGTGCAATAAATTTTTTCTGTGTGTACAGTATTTTAGCCAAACTGCACAGTGATCAGAGAAAAAAAAAGTAAATTGACTAAAAATGTAATCATAATATTATGGCAATTGATAATGAAATACTTTTAAATTATATTTAAAAGTTAATTCAAATAGTTTTCGTTTATTTTATTTTCATTTTCGTCTCAAAATGAAAATGTTCAAATGCAATTTTTTTACATATAATTTTTTTACATAAAACTACTTTTATTCTAAGTCGATTAATCATAATAATAATTATAATAAATAAAATCATTTAGTGTTTAAAGATTAAAATCTCTAATATAGAGCATGAAAAATGTTAAAGTAATGAATATCATTATTAAGTGAAAACCTTTTCATTCTAAACAATACCTATTTGAGAATGAAAATAATCTAACTAACAGTATTATATTTTGTGTATTCAGAACAAATATGTTTTACACGTGCATTTTTAACTCATTTTTAATATTAGTATTTTGTAACTTAAAGGGTCTGACAACATAAGTCGTATGATAAATGAATGTTAAATTAAAAAAATATGTTATTTTATTTATTTTTTTATTATTTTTGAAAATGTCAGCAATATACTAATAGGTATACTACTCATACTCGTAGTTAGTTAATGAAAATTAATCTCGCGGTACTGTACAGGTCTTCTCAACACTTCTAGAGCCTCTAGAACTTCTTTGTTTGAAGGTGATTTAACTACGACGTCAACCTCCTCCTCGTCAGTTCAATATAAATTACTTTTTAAAAACTAATTTATTTCGAAATGTTACCAAAAATATCTACATTTTGTACCAATATTTTGTGAAATTGGGAGAGTCCTTGAACGCAATTTTAGTCTTATAACTGACTTTTTTTATGTTTTTGATTACGTACGTGAGTCTTATAAGGAACTTAATCTTATATCCATGGGTCTTATAAGTAGGTAGCATCCACTGTATGTTATTTTTAAGTTTTGTTTTATTATGTAGACTTATGGACTTTTAATGATAAATTCATTGTTTATAATCAATAGTTCACGGAGAAAAAAATTATAATTTTAAATTCAAAATCACTTTCCTGAACAAATGTATATTTTGGGTTAGAACCATTTTATTCTGAAGCAACGATATTTACTTATAATTGTATGTATATAAATAATCGTTTAGAGTGCGATTGTGTAGCGCTATCAACAATACTGTAAACGTCATTAAGATTGTTTTTCTCTTAATAGCTATGCAGCCCAAAAAAAAAAAAATGTTTATTCCCTATAGCATTTTGGATAATTTCATTTTGACGATGTATTAAGCTTCCACAGTAGTAATAAAATAACAATTGACTTGAATTATCTAAATTTACTTCATTTTTACTATGGTACACAAAGAGTTTCCCGTGTTCACAAGAAAAAACTACATTTCATGAACCATGTTTAAACTTTAAATAATCAAATCGAATGTATTTATAAGCAATACATTTCATCAAAATGGAGTTTCCGAAAATTTTAGTTAGGAAAATATTTGTTTATATTTTATAAATAATAACTTGACACTTATATACGAGTATAATATATATTATAATAATTATTGTAAATACATTATATTCAATTATAATAATAACTATTATAATGTGTATTTTTTTTTTTTAATTAATAAAATATTAGATTATTTAATAATTTATGTGATATTTACACTATATTATCGATTTAGTACAATATTATTGTACCTAGTGTTGTTTTTTTGTTACTATTATAACGATATACTTTTATAGTTTTCGATTCGCAGTGTAAAATGTTAAAATGTTTCACAATAAATTGTATTACAGTAGGTATAGATAAACACTTTTACGAGCAAAAACAAAAATGTGTATTTTTGTCGAGAACGATCGGACGCCAGATTATCTAAAAAGGTTACTTTTATAGGCTTACCTATATTAAGTACAGGAAATCTTCAGAATATTTTACCGAATGTATACACGTAAACGGTTTAATTCGATTGTACTTCTGTATATTACAGTACAGGGCTCGCGGCTAATCTGTGTCGATATTTATATAAACTAGAAAGTAGAGTTTCTTTTAGAAGTCGATTTCCGCAGAGCGAGCACAAAACTCCGCATGATTTCCCTAATGGGTTTCAAAATACCCTTCATAAATAAAATTTCTATAGCAAAATAATATATATTATACAATTCTGTACAGGTATACTTACTAACATACCCATCAATTTATTATAATAATAATAATTGTAAGTATTTGAAAAATTCGTTTCTTCAATATATATTTGAAATTCGATACTTAGGTTACGGTACTTTGAACATGCTAAAACAAACTCGTTACTTGAAATATTTTCTCAAGTTAATTTTTTAAAATTTATTTATCGTATTAAATTTATATTTTATTTTATATTACATATTAACTTATGAAAATATCAAATACGATCAAAGGATTCGAAAATGTTATTACCTATCGAATGTTAACAATTATTATTGAAGAATTATTTAAAATAGTTTAACATTTTAAGATTTACTGTGAATAAATTCTAATATTAAAAATGCAAACAATGATTATTGAACGCTAAAATTTACAAATTTAGAAAAGAAAATTATCAATTTCCATCGTTGACAGTATCATCTGCAAATTGGTTCGTATTGATTATTGTCACTTATATCACTTATGTCACTTGTATCTTCTATTTTTCTAACTTCTACCATAACGCAAATATAAAAAAATCCTTAATTCCTTTCTGGATGAGTTAAATTTAAAATTATTTTGCAATAGTTTTAAAAATGTGATTTGATTGCCCAATTCTTCGCTAAAAATGGGATTCTCTATATTCTTAAATGCTTGATATGAGGTGCGTTACCCTGGCACCGCCATATTGGAATTTTTAGAATTTTTTTATCTCATTAATTATGCCGTAATTTGTACTAATTTGTACCACTAATCCCCGAATTTGTACCCAAAAATTTCATCGAGAAAAATCGATTTTACTTTGGCGTGCCAGGGTAACGTTACCCTGGCACGCCACATTTTTCCCGGTG
>JAIPRL010001486.1:0-81472 GCA_025469235.1 Pemphigus obesinymphae | reverse complement strand
TAAAGTCATTATTTTCGAAATTACGACGAAATTAAAATTCTCGATTTTACAAAATCGTATTTTTCGTAATTTTTTGGTAGTTTTTGCTTACGCATTAAAAAACTATTATGAAAATCGAAAAATGACCAACTAGATGCAATTTGCTACCGGAAACAGGGTATGAGTGTAAAGATCGGAGCACTCCTTCTGGTAGTAAATTTGTTAACAGAGAAAAATAAATAAATAAATAAACATCATTGTAAAACCACTAGCTCCCTCGCTACGCTCAGAATCTAAAATCTAACAAAAACAAGTAATTGACAATACTGTGCAATATCAGTAGTCTTATCACATTTTATTATATCATAATATTTTATGAACTTTTCAACAAACATGTGTTATTTTTTTGATATAACAATCAGCTGTAAAGTTTCACATAATACAGTTCATGTTTGTTGAAATAATGCGATACGTGTACTATATGGTCCAAGCTTCATTTGTTTCCAGTTTTGACATTTTACTTCAAATAATTCTGGGAGCCACATCAATCAAAGTTAGATGAACAGTATATAAATTACGTTAAACTTTGCCATATATGTTCTAATATATATATGTCATATATAGTTCTAATGCATATAGTTACTAAGAAAATAACGGTACATATTACACATTGAGATCTTATTTCTCGATTCACTTCGATTTCAATGAATCAGTATTTAATATAACTCATATTTCCACTTTAGTGCCATTTATTGCCATTGGTGGACAGGCCACAGTCAAAACAATAAATAACAATTTATATTATTATAATTTATCAAACTTAATCACACACATTGAAAAGATACTTTTATCTATCTGGTATTTTGATTTTTATAAATTAATCACTACAATTGCTATGTAATTACCATAGTATTACAAAAAATATTTTTGAAATTCGAAATTTTCTAAAAACAAATTTTACACCATGGACCAAGCAAAACGAGTTCGAGGAACACCGTTTGGGAACCACAGTTCTATACTAAAATCTTTGGGTACAGACATGAAAAAAAAAAATCGTCCAGATTAAATGTTGGAAGTGGATTAATCGTTCCTTTGGTTTTCGGACAGGATAATGTATATAATCATTAATTTAGATTTTAACGAAAAATATATTCAAAAACTGATTTTGAATGAAGTTCAGTATAATATTATAATTTTAAAAAATAAAAATAGATCTCCTTGTTTTTCTCCTTTACCTTCTTGGGTTTTCTTCTCAACTTTATGGGTTCAGCTACCCTAGTCCTATACTTTATTTAACTCTATTTTTCGTATCTTCTTCACTTACCACAAACTTCCACATATCACTCGCAGTCATACCCCACACAATTCTTTCAGTCTTCCTTTCCTCCCTATCTATCAATATTCCTCCTTAATATATACCCCAGCCATCTCAATCTAATGTCCCTCATTATATCAAATACCAAAGCTACTCCTATACTACCTCTTATATTCTTATTCCTTATTTTGCCCCCCCTAGTGACTCCACTCGTTCATCTTAACATCTATACCTCTGCTACACTCATTCTATATTCTATTTTTCTATCTACTGCCCAGCATTATGTTTCATACACTAATGCAGGTCTCACAACTGTCGTAATATTTACCTTTTATCCTAATACGGATTCTTTTGTCACACAAAACACATTATGTTTCTCTCTACATTATCTATCCGCACTTAATCTTGTGTTTTATATCCTTTTCGAAGCCCCCATATTTGTGTACAATGGACCTTAAATTCTTGAACATCTCAACCACTCCCACTACATCCCCTCTCAACTTTATTTTTTGCCTTTCCTTATTTCCTCCGTGTTTCCTTTCACCAAAATCAAACTCCATATATTTGGTTTTGCTCCTACTTTTGGAATTAATTTACTCTATGAGTCCCGTGGAAATAGTGAGACCTTGTTTTTTTCTTATCTGGGACCCGCATAATTTATCTACGCCCCATAAATTCTCGAGCCAGTACTGTATAATATTTTAGTTATTCAATTTCTCGAGAATAGTTATAATTGTATTTTATTTTCCAGTAAAATTGTAAACTTATCCATTATTAAAAATATACATTTAGTTGTATTACCTTGTACTAAATTTATAAATATTATATATTTTAAATTTTATAGAAATTACTTAATATTAACTTATATTCTGTTCAAATGATAATTTGGTCCATGACACTGAAATAAAGTGTCAATAAATTACAAAAGTTAATTAAGATTTGTATCTTTCTATTTAAGTTAAATATTAGATATAGGCAATGTAAATTATAATTAGTATTATTATCTGAGTAAGATACGTTTTAACTATTTGGACGTGGTCATTCGTGTGAGTTTATTTAAAATATAGTATACAGTTTAACGATAGTTTACCTTAGCTCTGCACACTGACTATGCCTTCAAATTTGATCGCTAATATATACTTATTAGATACATTTATTTACATTGATATTGAATATAATATATTATAATTACCTACCTTATAAAATGTTGCAAGTAAAATAGTATATTTAGGTACTAATAACTGATCGACTTTGTCTGCGTTATTACAGCTTGGTAATATTATTAGGATTATTTTCAGTGACATATCCAAATTAAGCCATATTTTTTAATCATTAATTTATGTATATTTGGCACTAAATTGAACATAACATTATGTACAAATTATAAGTTATAATGGTAGTTTAGAATTTATATTAGATAGAGTAGATAGGTTATTTGTTCGGCTTGGTCGTCGGCTTTCTTTAAAATAATGTCCTTAATGATGATTCCAAAAAAGCATTAAAATGATAAAAATTAAATAATAATATTCAGATTTGATTTAGTTTATTTGAAAAAATAAATATATTATAATATAATGACAACATATCGGAAAATTATAAATCATACACGTGATGAGGATAAAAAATAATTTGTTTTCAGATTACAGCGCATTATATATTTATTTGTAAGTATACTGCATGTTTAGTATTATTATGTCTAAACGAACATTTTGGTACAAATAAATATTCGATTAATTCTATTGAAATGATCGAATAAAACATTTTGTGGTTTCATGTATTGTTAGATTATATTGATTGTAAATTATTTTATATTTTGAGTTGTACAAGCTATAATCGTATTCTTTCATGAAACTTCGTACTGGGGTTTGTAAATCTAGAAGATTGAGTTCCGCAATGAAGAGAGGGGGGTGAGGGTAAAATTTGATCAAAGTAATGGTTTTTTCTTTTACCTTCACAGCATACGTTTATAAGTTATAATAATTAAATTAAGAAAAAATCATATGAGAAGCACTTTGCACGTCGGGTAGAATATAGATGAAGGATATTGGTTAATCTTCCCTTAGGTATTGGGAAAGGATAACGTGGTATTATTATTTTAGATTAGATTGATATTTATTTATTGCATTCAATAAATACGATTCTGAGTGGAAGAGTGGAATATGTTTTTTTTTTTAGAAGGAATAAAATAATGGCTTTTCTAAAAAAATAATATAGAATCAATTTTCTATCAAAAACGCTTCTTTTTTAAATGTATTTTAAATATAATATACTAGCTGTCATACCCGGCTTCACCGAGAATTTTTATTTCCTTTTCAATGCATTATGTTAAACTATATTAATATTATATTATTATTTTTGATTTTGAATACAAATTAAAACCCATTTGCCTATTTCCTCCTTTAAAAAAATAGGTGTAGGTGTATCGTATAGAATAGTTTTTTTTCAAGCTTAAGGATACTACTGGAAAAATCAAAAAATGTCACGTAAAAAATACTATTATAACCAATTCTTTATCGTTAGCATACACACTCCTAAGCTCCTACTCGACTACCTCTGGTCAAAAAGTTGCTCATAGAAAAAATAAAAATAAATATTAAATTAATAGCTTTCTCGCTACAATTTTAATGGACATATTCATATATAATACAAAATTTAAAAGATAACTAGAGAGCCAAATTATAAACAATAAATTTTTAGGTAGGTATAAAATTTGAATGCACAGAATGAATTAATATTTAATAATGCAATCAAGAAAATTATACAACGTATATAACATTCCTAGTATTAATTTAGAATGTTATAAATCTACAATTCGTCCAAATGTCCAATTAAGATGCAATATTGGTTCATTCCAATTTCAAAATATAACACAAAAATAATATTGTTGAGTACCTACAAAAAGTACTTTATCAAAAATCGACGAATAAAAACATTTTCAATTATGAACGCACAAAATTGATTCTGAGGGTAAATAATTATGTGACTTATTTATAAATTCGAATATTGAATTAGACACAATTTTTATATAATTTTTATTCTCCTGCCTGTAATACTTTTAACACATTGATCTACAGCTCGTAGAACATGGTATGTACTTTTCAGATTCAAGTCTCATTGTCAAAACAATCAAATTATACCGAGTTGTAAATTGATAATAAATAAAGCAGAACATCTGGTAAAAGCAGAAGGTAAACACACTAGAATTAGAGATATAGGCTTTATCAATTGATTATATAATAATTGGAATTGCAAATACATTAACGATGAAGACATTATCACAAAACTTAAGTATAAAAACGTATGCTATATACAAAATACATAATATATAATATATCATATTGTTTACTCGTATACAAAAGTTGATTCGATTCAAATTCAAATATCTCGCACATTGTAGAAGATATTTTAGTTCGTTTTTTTACTTGAATATATTATACTATTTATGTATAGTAAGAATAATTCCGTAGACGTTTTATGCATTTTTTATTTTTGGTGTAGTAATGATGTTTATTATATATATTTTTCTTACTATAAGCAAATTTTGGACCAGAAGAATCTAAGGAGCTTTGGCGTTGATATGACACCCAAAGAAAATCTGCTCTAGATAGTATCCTATACATAGCATTTTTCGATTTTTTTAGTAGTTTCCTTGAAGATGAAGAAAAATTTTCTTTTTATACAATATATATTTAGTCATAATTGTACTCTGTATAAATACGTAAAGACGTATAACTACTATTACTATACTTAACCATACCTACAAACCAGTTTTGGGCAATAAAGTAATTTAAATTACTTATTACTATAACGAAACAACTGAACTGTAACGAAATTACGTAATTTAATTCAAATTTTTTTATGAGTGATTTCACAGGTAATTTTTTTGATTTTCAAAAGTAGTTTTAATTATTGTAATACATAATATTTATAAAACATTCCACATTTTAGATTCAAGCGATATAAATTTACCAATATGATTAAATATGTGATTTATATTTTATTATATTTGTTAATATAATACAATAACATTTTGTTAATATATAACAAAATGTTGGGCGATTTCTAAGGTATTGTAATTTAACAATATGTGTGTTATTTGACTTAAATGGAATTTTTTTTCTGATTATGAGTATACACTAAAATGATGTAATATAATGACACTATAGCTTGAGTGTAACTCTACAGAATGCTATTCCGTTTGAGTTCCATTACTTGTAAGTACAACTAATTTTGAGTTTGATACCTTGGAAGGGTATCAGTACACTTTCCCGACATTCATTGGCCCGACAATACATTTGCCCGAGGTCATTAGCCCAATTCAATAAATTTAATAAAATAAATAAATAAAAATAATAAGTTCAATAAACATTTGCGTTAAAATCTATGTCAAAAATTAATGTTTTAGACGGTTATACAATTTGTCTCAAAAATCAACAGTAATAAAAAAGAATAAATAACACATAACACTACTTACAATTTAATATTATGAGCGATTCCCCTTAGGAATGATAAATTTGAACGATTTTCCCTGTCATTTATAATTGCACTAATACGTTTTTCTCGTTCGGCGTGTTCTCTGCGAGTTGGAGAATGCGCCCTTCCACGATTTATAGCTTCAGCTCTCCGTTCCATTTGAAATCGTTGTTTTTTAATTTTTTCGATAATTGTATAAACACCAACATGACATTTCCCAACTACAGTTTCAAAACGCCTGTGCTAACCCTCTACGCGGTTTTGAGTTCTAAGTATTCCATTCGCTCAAATACGGACCAAAATTTTTGGTTGAAATAAATGAGCTGTGCGACTCACATTACCTCCTCTAATCATCCTTCGAATTCTACCATGCACATAATTATTATTGTTCTCAAACCACTGCATTATATCAGAAGTTTAATTTAAACGTCACATCAAAAGCCTACGGTCGTGTATTCAATTCTATTGTCTGCTGTCTATCGCCTATCGGTTTATTTGGAAATATTATCGCAAATAACAGTTTAGTACGTGACTGACAACGCATTAACATTTTATTTATCTACTTTTTACTTTATGTAGAGTTTATTTATAATACTTAGTACCTTTTCACACAGAACGATATTATCGATGGTAAAATATTCGTCTGATTTTGGTATTTTCGAATTATTGTACATTAATATTACGTATTAATAAAAAAGTAATAATAGGTAATAATAATAATAATAATAATGCTTGTCGGGCAAACATATCAGACCCCGTTGGTAGTATAACTTCCCCTAGTAGTATAGCTTCCCCTCCCAACTGACTTGGTCCTATTATTTTATTTTAGTGGTATCTGAAAAAACGACATGATTGAAAAAACGATTTTTGATGTGACGTATGTATATAAGTTCTCAATTCTCAATTGAATATAATACAATTTTACTAAATAACAAAAAAAAACACACTAAAAATAATTTAAAAATAAAATGTTTATACTTAAGTAATAATATATTTTAATAATCATTTTAGGATCTTATTAACTTCAAAAAAAAAAATCGCAAATAAAAGCAAAACGAATAAATAAATAAAGTTGGAGTTGATTGAAAATAAGGACTTAATTTTAAAAAGTTAATTCAAAAAAAAATAAACTATGTTTATTTTTCATGTTAATTTTTTATGTTTATTTTTTATTTTCATGTTTCATTCGTGCATTTTGAAGTTATCAATAAACTAAATACTATAGAAAACTATTAAATAAATTATATTTTAAACTAGAGCCATTGTACTCATTCCTTCTAAAGTAACCAATAAAATCTGCAGTTATGTAATGAATAGGTACTCGTATTTTTTGTAAAGTCGAACTAAAAATAATACAGAGGGATTTTAGATTTTAAAGATATGCAACGTATAGGAGTTTTAGTTCTATTATAAGTAGGTACTGTAATATACCAAATGTTACTTATTTATAATTTCATATTATGCGAGAATCAAAAGGAATGTTATCGAATGTTGAATTACATGCATGTTTCTTCAATTATTGTTTTTTTAAATTTCTAGAGTCAAAAGCACTAAAACATTCGTACTGTACAATCTGTAAATTAAATGTTATGTATAAAAACAATATTTTCATAAAGGGGAAAGAAAGTTAGAAATTAACATTTAATATTAAAGATGAGTGTTAACGAGGCGATGTTTAGCTAATAGTTAAACTACCGAGCATCCCAACCTTTTTTTTCCAAAATCTATACTTGATTATTCAGTTATTCGTAAAATATTATTAATTATAAGCTGTATATTATTTTATGGATTTAAAAAAAAAAAAAAAAAAATTGATGTGTTGGAACATAAATTTTCCTGCTACAAAATCATCGTACTCAAACACTGTGTGAATCGACTTCGTACAGTTTTCACGTGCAATGTGTAAATATAATTTTGTATAAAATACTCATATGTCTGCACTATACCGGAATTCAGTAGTTGGAAGTCTGCATTTTGTTATCATCGCCCTACAACCCAAATAACGTATATTCACCTTGTATATATTGCATATAGGTATATACATATATACATTATACCTCGTAAGTAAATCATTTCAAAAGCAGACAAAAAGATTAACGTTAAATGCCACTAGTGTGTCTTATTTATATATATACTTGGTATATATGTTTGTTTTAGCTTTTAGAACAGTCATAAACTCATAACACGAAAGCCTCTAAACCTCATAAAAATGCGCATCGTTACGGCCGATAGATTTTACAATGATATACTTTTTGTGTCAGTTCGAATTTAAACGACCGGTCATTAAGCCATGTTCGCATTAAAACGAACGCTACAAAGACAATCAATTGCCGAAACACGAATAGGTATATACCTACACTAAATTGTAGATTTTATAGTACACACTATTTCGTTTTACTGTTCTGGAATTGTATAGTTTTTACAGTTGAAAACAGCAAAAAATCGTCTTAAATTCAAATTTTTGTATATATTAACACGTTCTCATAAATACATTTTTCATACTAATAATATTATGAACAATAAATTTGTATAGTGATTTTTTTTTCAAAATCGAAAATGTATTTATATGTTATAAATACAACAAAACCATTTAATAATTGTAAGTACTCTTTATTACTCTTTACATTTTGAATGGGAATAGAAGCAAATATACATGTTGAAATAGTGTTTCATGAGAATTTTTTTTTTTTTTTTTATTATGCGCACTAAATGGAGTAGTATAAGAGTACTTCCGAAGTTTCATGTATATCTATAGAATAACAATACTTCGCGTATTTTTTGGGTAAATTGAAAACCATTGCTAACTTCCCCATTTCTATAAACTTCGATTAGTATCGATATTTTAAAATTATAATAATTTTTAAAAAAAATAGAGACGGTAGATAAAAAGTTATTTTTTCCTTATTTATATTGTTCAAAATGTATGTATAAAGTTAGGTATCTCTACTAATATTATTAATAATATTTAATATTTTGATTAAGAATTATACATACATATATTCATTTTAGTTCGGCCTTATTTTTATGTGCACCAATATAATAGGTAATAAATTTGGATAATAATTATAGTTAGGATTTAAATGTTGAAATATCGAAAACTCTAAAAATATGTACAATATCTTAAATCTTTAAAATGCAATAAATATATATATATAAATTTATTATTTAAAGTTGTATACAATATAAAAAACATTTTCATGTTTTACATTAGTATTATTGGAATTAATATAGGTAGTAGGTACCTATCTATACAAATTTAAAATGTTTTTCAAAAAGTTATTATCTTCTATCTAAAAGATTGTTTAGAGAAAAATCGAAAATGACTTAAAAGTTCAAATATATATAGAAAAAAAAATACAAAATATAACAAAAATTGTCAATTTAGATAAATTAATACTAGTTGCCTATGTAATAATAAATTCAGAACTATTTTCAAAATTTAAATTTAACACATTTAATATCAATGATTTATGGAAATACCAAGACTATTTTAGCACTTAAAATATCTACTGTCGAAGACAATTATTAAGATATGTGGTAGTGTAAATTTATTTTTTTTATCGTACATTTATATTATTGGACATATGAAATACGAGTTTTATTCATAAGACGGAATTATAAATTAATTTTTTTCTATACTTTAATATCAAAATCTCAGCAACTACTTTGTGTGACAACTATTAATACACACTGAGAACATTTTTGCTCTATATTATAAAGTGCACTTTCATGTAAACTGTTTCTGAAAAAAAAGTGTTTTACACACGCAATACGTATCCTTAACGTTAACGTATTTTCAACAAAAGGAAATGATTATGATCAACAACTAACAAGAAAGAAATAATATTAATAATTGTAGGTAGCTAAAGTTTAAATATTATACGTACGTTTGTGAAATTTGTATGGATTATATACCGTAGTGTAATATATGAATACAAAATAATCTTAACTTTAGACATTTGGAAAATCTAAACGGTTAATTATCAATTATAATATGCTCGGTTTATTAATACCCTGAAATAAAATATAAAAAATATGGCAAGTAGGGGTTTAAAACACTTTGCTCGTCAAGTAAAATATTGATAATGGATATAATATATTACATTTGAAGGCAAAAGTAAAAATGTCAACGTTTTATTTTTAACTCCATATTTTATAACTAGGTTACATTTTAATTTCTAGAAAGACCAAGAAATTACTTAAAATGAAAAAGCGTTATTATTCGTTTTGTTATATTTTTATTACATAGTTCCGAGGGACATTTTTTATTTGGTTACTAGGTAGTTAGATTTTATTCGTTGTTTTATATTTTTAGATTTTTGCTTAAAATACGTTTGGAAACCGTGAATTTAGATTAATAAATAGATTAATTAATACGATCGTAGAATGGCTTTTCCAACTTATTTTATTCAAACACCACGTTACATATTCTATCTCTATAATATAGTTTAGTATAAAATATATGAAATAAGGTTCAGGCACTACGTGTGTTTAATAAATATATATTGTATATGTTTTGTTTCATCGAACTCCCCCGAAATACCTTTGTTTGAAATATTTAAAGTCATATAGAATAAAATCAATCAAGCAAGTTATGAAAGATTGGAGATAAAATATAGTAAACATTTGTATAGTTACTATTTAAAATAAAATCCTAGATCGACTATTGTTTAGTACCAATATTAGCTATATTTTTCAGGGGACGGTTGTGACTCCAAAACTGCCCCCCCCCCTGAGCTATAGCGGGATTCAACACTGTTTCTACTTCTTTTTCAATAATGTATCTACTGGGTTTAGGATCCTGGAATTTCGATGTAATAAGGTACAGGGTTTCAAGAGATTGTTCCGTTTAAAAGTTATTTAAAGCATTTCTTCTACCTTAAAGCCCTAGTTTCCAGTTCCATAATTATTTTTTCATCTCTATATTTAATGACTTTACACATTGAATTAAACTTATTGTAATCTTTTATATTATTAAAGAAATATCTAACGATTTCATTAGTACGGTTAACTTGTACTCTAGTATCCTGTTGAAAAAAATTATCTTCACAATATTCCTTTACGCCCTTATCTTTGAGCATTCATATATTTACCTTTGTTTGTATTCCTCGTTTTGCCTCTTTCTGGCATATTTATTTTAAATTATTAAGAAGTGATTTGTCTCATAATGTGCACACCTATAGCTCCTGATATCAAATACCTACACTGTATTAGGATATGATCTATTCAGTTCTTCAATATGCCATCTGGTGATTTTCACGTGGCTTGATGGATATTCCTTTGAAGGAACATAGTGCTGTTTACTACCACGTCATTAGAAACAGCAAAGGATATCATCCTCTGTCCATTGTTAATACTTTGGCTGTGGAAATTTTTCTTCGCCCTATTATTGGGTTATATTTACTTTCTTTGTCACAGTTTTCATTTAGATCCCTTCCATTAAAATCTTGAAAACATCAATTATAATATTAGATTAATTCTTCGTAAAAAAAATAATATATATATATATATATTTATATTTACATCAGTAATTATCACTCACTTCTGTTAGTACGTGTACATATTTACTAAGCAGGTATTTATAGATTTAATATCCTATGTTTTAACCATTATTCTTTCCAACATTGGATTGAATATTTTACATAGGGAAAATCGTATTATAATTTTGTATATATATATATATATATATAAAAATACTATGAACCCACTTCCAAACTAATGTGTTCCAGAAATTAGTGTATACTACAAGCTGATATATATACATTTAAACATAAAATTCCTTGTACTACGGCCACTGTAACTTTGTATATGTCCAGAACATAAGTTAGATTCTAACATTCGTCTGTTCTAAATAAACTCGTCACATTCCATGTCACGATCCTAAATTTTACATTTAATTTCAATTTTCCAGTTCTTAATTCATGATTTCTGATCCGAGTCTTTGATTTTGATGGTTTTGTAACAAGTGTGTTTTTTATGAGAAAGGGTAGTCAGCCTTACGTTTAACTTTAAGCTAGATAAGACACATAACTAGTTAAAGTCAGTTCAAAGCTCAGGGCATTGGGTTTTCCATATATATAACGCTAAATACTAATCCGCTAAGGAGCCTATTTGTTTGTTTAGTATTCCGATAGTGTGATATAATTCATTAAAACTAGGTATAGACGATAATATAAGCTTAAAAAAGATTAAGAGGTACAATATTAACACCTATTTAATAAAAATTTTAAATTAATAATTACAATGACATGTGACCTATATGACTTACAAAAAATCATTAATACAGAACAGACAGAAACACTGTACTAATATTAAAAACAGAAAAATTAAATTTTTGAGTCAAAATTATCAATTACTTCATACTTTTTAATTTTTATATAACAAATTTATGTAATTGGTAAGTATATTATTTTTAAACTTATCATACTCGTAAAGAAAACAATTGAAAATATACATTATTTTGTCTTACGGTTACTATATGATTACTGGGTTCTGAGTGACCGGACATGAAAACTTTGAATATAGTTTTCTTATTCATATATTGATATACCTATATAAATATAGTATTTTATATTTTATACAGTTATTGTTAGATCCACCGAGAACTTAATTTTTTTTAAATACGGTTAGTAGAAAATGTCATTTTTTAATTCTACTTAATAAACTACCTACCACATTTTTCAGTAATTAACAACATATAAAGTATTTATTATGCTTATTTGCGTTCGACGTTCCGTTTTGTGCCTTCCCCGGAAGGCGGTCGACTCATAACTGAACGGTTTTGCACGTACTGTCGTTATTTATAGCCAGCGTGTGAGCAGTATATGTGCAGGTGCGGCACATAATATATTAAAACGGAGTGTATTCGTTTCACATTATCCGTATGCGAATTACATGCGCGCACAAATCTCGTATATATAGCCAACGAGAGGGTATATTATATGTATAATCACGACGACGCGTACCTATATAATATATATAGTGGTATTTTCCCCGATTTATCATTTTTCTCTCTCGTCCCCGCAACAAAATTATCGTCTCTCACGCTCGTTGCCCTCCCCCCCTCCCCCTCTCCATAATTCAGTGTTGCCATTTTAGCTATCTTATACCTATAGTTCTAGCATATTTAGATTAGCATCTATATGTTTTTTCATAAATATATCTATTAATCTAAATTATCAAAAATATAATTTTGCAGGTGGCTATATAGCATATATTTTATTCGCAGTATAATTTTGTTTATTTTGCAATTTTATGTATAACTTTGCCCTGTGCCGATTTAAATGTAATATTATTTCCCCCCCCCCCACATTTTCGTATTAAAATCATTTATCATTATGCGTAATATATTTTTAACTTTATATATACTGTTTAGTTTCTTCGTCATTAACTTATCACAATTCAGCATGAATATACTGACACATATTATAAGTGATAATCAAGTAACTTTTATTTTATAATCTGAATTAATGGTTCAAGTTTTTTTTATAATTTAATTATTATTTATACAGTATTGTGATTATTTAAAATTGTAACAAACATTATGAAAAATATAAAGTCAAAGAAGGCTGTATTATTACCAAAACTTGATTATTACAAATACATTTAATCGTAGTTTTTTAACTGTAAATTAACAATCCAGTGTAAATAATATCTAACAAATAAAAATTTATTATAACCAAGTAATTATTACCTATTATACATTTTACATTTTTTATATTTTCTGAACTGAATTAATCTAACAATGTATTTTTATTTAAAATTGAATATTGTTTTAAAAATAACATAGAAAGACTGAATATAAACAAATTATAATAATTATTGTAAAATCTATCTCATTTGTAACTGTTGGATACATTATAACAGTTTATTATTTTTCTAATATAAAATATTAGTCTCAATTATAGAATAAAATTATATATAAATATTACTATGATTATACTTTATTTTAAATTATACATTGGGTAATAACTGAAACTAAAGTCATCACATCATAATTTATACTAAAAAATAAAAATAAATTACTTTAGATATTTTTGTACTTAATTTAAAATAAATAATAATGATATTTTATTGCAATTTTAGCTTTTTCTAGCATTATTTTTAGTGGCTATTTATTTTTTTTCTGTTTTATTTTCTTGTAAAACTGCTCCATATTTCTTCCTATGATTATGTTATATATTAGAATGTACATTACATATATAAATTAATAATAAAATTATGAAATAATCAAATATCATTAAACAATGCTATTAATCTCTATTACGGATTTCTCCTATCAATGATTTAGAAATTTTTACCATTGTTTTATAGTAGGGTGACCATACGTCCCGTTTTTTACGGGATTGTCCCGTTTTTGAGGATTGCGTCCCGTTGTCTCAAAAAATTTTAAACGGGACGCTTTTTGTCCCGCTTTTGGAAGTGAGGTCTGTTTTTGTCCTGTTTTTATCCCATATTTTGCTTATTTACCACTTTTTATAAAAAAAAATTAGCAGAAAATTGAAGAATGACCTTTTTTTTTGTTTTGTTACCATTTTCAAACCGATTTATGAAAATGTTAGCAGAAAATTATTACGATATTCACTTTTTTTTTATTGATGTCCCGTTTTTTAATTTTCAAAAAATAGTCACCCTATTTTGTAGGTACATATTGGTACCTATCATCATTGTCTTTTAGACGATTCGGCTAGTCATAAGATATTACAATATAAATATGTATCATTGGATTTAGATTCTGTACCTTTTACGTCGGTATTATAAAAATTTAGTGCGATCAATAGACTATAGATTAGTAGCTTAAAATCCTAACTTGTTATGCCAAATATAATAGCGGAATTGTGCATAAAATATGTTTTACACTTTAGTACTGGTTAATTATTTAAAATAAACGATCCACTATATGCGAGTTATAAGGATAGGTACCTATATTCATTAGAAAATAGACAGGAATATACGTTTTTTTTAACCTTTTCCCGCAAGGCAAAATTAATATCCCTTGTCTTTTTGAGCATATAACACTCAGTATTCTTACATGCAATTTTACAAATTTCCACCTCCCATTTAAATTTTCTTTTTAATAACCCATGCAAATATTGGTCAAAAGTTTTTAATTTAAAACTTTGGTACGAAAATTCATCTAAGCCACCATAATTTCAAACTGCTCTTTAATATTTCTTTTTTTACTCTCAGTAATTGTATTCATAGTCTCCTTTATTAGGTACCCTACTAATTCATTAAAACATTGTATCGTTAATTAATTTAAATTTATACGGAATCGGGTATTGCGTACAGGCGATGCGACCTAAACCGCGGCTCGACATTGTGGTGATCAGACAAGGCGAGTCCACCTAAATCATCCGAAAATACCCGGTAGTATTTTAGTTGGACAACACATTTACATAAAATCTGATATTACATCTGACCAAATAACGGTCAGATCATAACCTAATCATATCGTCTGTGGCCCACTTGAGTAGTTTACTATTTTAATAATTATATAATATATCATAATAATTTGTTAAATTTACACGTATTTTAAATGTAACTTTAAAACTGGATCTAATGCAGTTATCTGAATAGTAATAATTATTTTATTTTATATATTATAATAACAATTAAAATTGTCAACACAATTATATGCATAGGTAAGTGAAAATATAGAGGTATTAGGAAGTTATAAGACCCTTCAAAACTAGCAATAAAGTAGATTTGTTTTTAATAATTTTAGGTTGGTTATAACTTAACAAATCGGGGATAAAAATCACTGTAGCCATGAATTTATGTAACTAATAAATATACACACAACTCATTTAGCATAAGAAAACCTCAAAATCTAATTTGAAAAATAGTTCATTATAATCTTTACAGCCTATAACTACTACAAATCTTCATATATAGGCTAACTAGGGAATGGCGAAAAAGTGGAGCTTCAGCTATGAGGTGTTTGAATACTGGATTGAAGAGTTCAACGGTAACAAATTATTTTAATACTATCATAAAATTAAATATAAAGGGGTAATTATTATAATGTAATTACCTACTAATTATTGATCTATTCTCTAACAAAACAAATCAATGATTTAAAATGTATGTTTAATTCAATTTAAAAAAATTAATTAACAAAAATAAATATCAACTATAAATACTTATATTTTTAAAAATAAATAATATAAAAGTTAATTTTAGCTTATATAACTATGAAAATTAAATAGTGTAAGTAAAACAAGTAAAAATAACGTAAAACACATTTCCGTCCGAATCGATTTTTAGTATATCATTAAAATTCCAAAAAATAATAAAATAATTTATATCGAACGAACAGGTATATAATTTAGAACTATATGAACAATGATGAAATTAAATTTTTATTGGCAATTCTAATCTTGGCTAATTTTTGAAATTGTAGATTTCTCTAATAGATATAAATATATGTCTTGTTACAGAAAAAAATTTTTTTAAAACTAAATGTACAATAATATATTTATATATATATATATAAACTTGGTATATGAATGACCAATTAAAAATTATTAAACATGCAAAAATATGCAACAAAACTTTTTAGAATTGAAATATATTTACCTAATATAAAACGTATTTATATCGGATTTTAAATATGCGCATTCCCAATAAATATGCAAACACACAAGGTTCCAAGCCCTACTCATTACCATCAACTTTTTTTTTTCATTTATAATTGTGGATGTGAAAAATAACAAAATATTTAGATAATATTTTTTATTAAAATAAGCGATACCTAAGAGTAAAAAAGGTTAACGTTCATATAACTTCAATGATTTTAATGAAATATAATTATTTAGCTCGTGTTAAAGCTGACAACATATAGTTGTTGAAATGCGTAAAAGCAGTTAAAAGTGAATTATTTTTGTGATTTTATGTTTATAGTAATAGAACGATAACATAATTATTGTTACTCAAACTTTTACTGCCACTACTACTAGTATACATTTTTTATGTTAGTTATTATTTACTACATTATATTAAGTACTTAATATAATACATTTTCAATATATTATTTATATAAATACTTATTTAATTTGTTTTATATTGAATTAATTTTATAATTTTATTGTATTTGTTCTGGTATTTCTATTGTAAAAAAAAAAAAAAATTAATATAAGTAAATAATATGTATTACAGCTATGCTAATTACTACTAATTGGTAACACAATTAGGTATCTTAATTTAAAATTAATTTATTGATAAAAAAATCTTACTTTAAACTCATATTAATAACATTAAAATATGAAGAAATGAATTATGTAAGACCTAAATTAATTTTACCTAACATTAGAAATAAATACAAAGAAGTACCTAAGTAAATTAAAGTAGGTATCTATCAATTAAATCCAAATAAGATATAAAAATACTATGACATATCTACCTAAACTTGTATGACCTTAACACTTCCCAATATTATAAAAATACTTTCAAAAGTATTAAAAATTTAAAATATCGTTCTAAAAAATTATAAGAAAATTTTTTAATTTTTTAACATCTTTGTAGTACTAGATATATACTTAGTGTAAAATGTATATATTTATCTCCTTTTTTTTCGGAATCATAAATAAATAGCACTAGGTATTTGATTACATTCAGTGGTGATATAGTTAAAAATTTCGTAAGTATACACCATTCTAAAAAAAATTGTTGTCCCAAAATAATTTTTCAGCCTATGTTTCAAACTTACAGATTTCTAGTTTCAAACTATTTTGCTACATTTTTACATTCTAAACGGAATAAAGAAGTTATTAAATTTACATATTATTGTGTTATTTTTCTGTGAGCACATTTTGGATAGAAGGAATCGAGTAAGTGTTTTATTTTTTCTTTTATACGAATTAATGCCATTCGCTATTTTAAAAACAGCATTACCTATTTACCTACATAATAAATATAGCATAATTAAGAAATATATAGCAGTATTATAAATTGGATGATAACATGATTTACAAGAAAGATTACTGTGGCTTTGATAGACATGATTTATGATATATGACTGTTATTGGAAATGGACATCATTCTTATTTTGCTCTATTTTTTGCAAAATTAGACTGACTCGTAGGTAAGTAAAAAAACTTCTAAAACCGATGTTACCCGGAACATAAATACAAAATCGCTTTAACAAACGGGATGCATCAATGTGTTCATTAAACAATTTCTGAGTAAAATTACAACAAATTCGAATATTGTTTGGATAATGGTTCGAGGTTGGGGCAAAAGGCTATTTGATGGAATTCTCATTCAAGTTGGTACTTTATATAAGTAATTTTTCAATTTTTCCCGTATTTTTCTTAGGTATAAAAGAAACTCGCCCAAAAAAATTTATAAAGTGGAAAGTTATAATGACAGAAACTTTAAAATTAAAATTATTATTTACTATAGCACTATAGTATAGTATAGATAGAACTATTTACTTAAATTGTAGAAATATCAAAACTTTACTTGTTGACCATTTTTCAGTAATTTTTATATAATTGTCAAGTACAATTTTTATAATGTAGGTATACACTTTATGGATATGAGTCATAATAATATTAATATTATAATTAATTATTGTATACAATGGTTTTTTTTGTATATCAATTAATTATTTAATTACATAGTTTAATAAATTATATGATATATGAATAATATGACAATAATATACGTAATATAAATATTAATGAAAGTGTATAGGAAAAACAGAAAAGAGATGTAACGGCCGTATACACGATATCACGTAATTTTTTATTTTATTTTATTTTTTTGTATGTATACGCAATATATAAAAACAAAAAAGAGAGTACCTATATAGCGTATACCTTCGTATACACCACAATATACCACTGATAACATTTCGATTTATTTTTATTTTTATAATTTTAAATAGATCTCGTTTGGTCAATTTCGGATTTATTATACAAGTTGATACATTAAAATAACTTGAAAATCTTCAATGAATACGAATATTATAATAAAAATAGGGGTTCCCATTTAAAAAAAAAAAATAAAGTTGTTTTGCGCATGCAATGCATGAATACAAGTGTTAATAATATTGTATGTCAGAAAAATTAATGGCCCAGTAGTCTAGTTTCATGTGCTGTAAACCGAATTCAATAATATGCATAAGGTACAGTAAGTTATAAAATGTTTCGTGTATCCGTGTACACGCGGTATACGTGATTATTTAAACTTGTATAGTTATAAAATAGTAGTTACACTGTGATATAATTGTTATAGACTTTTTGAGACAAGTGTATAAGATAGTGCAACTATACTATGTAACGTCTATGTGACTACATTTTGCACACAATGTTATTAAAAAAATAAATAAATAATAAACATAAAAATACTAAAATACAGATTCTCGCAAAAGCAAGGTAAACGATTTCTGAAAACATTAACAGTAAAACTATGAATTGTGTTAGTAATAAATATAAATAATTTATTTTTATTTTTATTCAAGAAACTAATCTAATTAACAGTTGAATTTACCCTCAGGTGACAAAACTATTAGACTATAAAAAAAACAGCTTTACTACAGTAGATAAGTTTAAACGACGTTAAAAGATCTTAATTGATAAATAAATTATATCAAAATGCTGGGCCTTAAATAAAATGGATTCTATAAAATAACACTGGAATATTCACGAAGAAATATAAGCAGCTGAGCGTAAAATGAAAGGTTTTATTGTGGTGTTTTTAAATAGTTCAAAAAAGCCTTTTTCAAATTCGATCTACGAAGTTTTTTTCTTCAATGTATTCACTTTATTAGTGAATTTACAAATCTCGTTTTAATTTTAAAAAAGTGCGTCTTACAAATGCCAATATGATGGTATCAAATAATATAATTTGATCCGAACTCATTCATTTTAAATAAATGCCGTTCTAGTTTTCTCAATGAAAAGCAACTAAAATAGTTTTATTATCTCCTATTGAAATATTGAATGCAATTCAAGATTTTATAAACACATTGTAGTTTTGGATTTCTATATAATAGAATACCTTACATTATGTCCGTTGCTATAATTACTAATAGTAACATGTTACATTACCAGTGACGTAGTCAGGAATAAGTCAAGGGGGTAGAGTTACAAATCTAATGTGTAATCATAGAATAGAATACATTAAATTCGTACACATACTCAATGGGGTGAACCAATGACGAAAGTTTTTACATTTTTTGTTTACCCGTAAAACCTAAGTTTTTATGTTTTCATTCATTATATATAATGCACAAATGTAAAAATAAATACACCATGATATTTACTTTTACATTTATATCAATATAAAATGAATGAAAACTTAAACACTTAGATTTTAAGGGTAGACAAAAAAATTTTAAAACTTTCGTCATTGGGTCACTCCACTGAGTATGTGTACGAATTTAATGTATTCCATTGAGAAACATCCTGTATATATGTAATATGTATTGTATATATAAATTCCGAAAGTTTGTATATTTGTCTGACTTAAATAGAAATCCGTTGATTTTCCAACTATCATAGATATGAATTAATTGTAGTAATAATAAAATAATATAAATTTAATATACGAGTATACCATTATTATGTTCATTTAAAATGGAAAATGTTTTACTAATATTTGGAAAGTAGGTACCACCTACCAATTATTATAAAATATAAAATATGAGCCGGGTATTCCGGCTAGTTTATATAATATGAAAACTTTTTATCCTTCCCCAAGATTTATGATAAATATGTTATTAACAGATCGTTATTCATTGCAAAGTGTAAACTTATTAATACAAATATAATTTCTAAATATAAAATTTGAATTTAGTGATATGATTACCAAAATAATAATAATAATAACAAAACAAAATGTTTAACCTTAATTTTTAAAACTAATTATTATTAATTTATTGCAGACAATATCTGTTATAAAATATTTGTTGTCATGATGTATTATTAGATTATTAGATTATGATTATTATTATTATTATTATTATTATTATTAGAGTACGGATTTCGAATTTAGTAGTTGTATAAAATAATAAAAAAAAATGAATACGTTTTTTATGAATCATATTTTTACCTAAAAAGTTTATATAGATAAATAGAAAAAATATCAAATACCCACAACATTTATATTTTATGCTAAGAAATAATAATATCAGTTTTAAACAACTTTTAAGATAACAAAATTCATGCGATTATTAAGGAGTTTTGTATAGGCAATTTTTAAAAAATATTCAAAAAAATTAAAATCGAATAATTTAAAAATATTTAAGTCAATTTTTCAAGTAATTTGAATGTTTTTTGAATAGATTCGTCGGTATCACATTTTATTGTTGTGTAATAACGATATTTCATTACAAAACTTGTTTACAAAAAAAAATATGTTTTCTTGGGCAGTAGTTTTAAACTTTAATTAAGAAACTAAAATTTTAAATAATATTAAAGATAAATTATCTGTGTTCTACCATAGTCTATTTTTCAATATCATATATATAACTAATATTAGGTATGCCATCAGTAAAAATCAATCAAAAAACGTTATTTACTTAATATAACTTTTTTTAGGATTTTTTTTATATAACTTAATTTAAAACCTGCAAAGAACAACGGTAGACTATAGATAATTTTGTCTACAATATTATGTAAAATTTGGTTTCTTAATTATAACTACAGCCCAAGATAAAATTTTTCTCGCAAAACAGTTTTTTACGGCAAAATACCGCATATGATTTGCATCTTCTTAAAATTAATAATCCAAATACCAATGAATTTTAGTACTCAGTAAAAACATATTCATGAAGAAAATAACAAAAAATCTCATCAAGTGGTTTTAGAGTTACAATACCACTTATAAAATAGTTAAAGTATAGTATTTAATTTTTTAAATATTTATTAGCAAAAAGTTAGTCATTTTTAAAAACAAAAAGAAAAATTAAAAATTCAACATTGAGAAATATTTTTACGTGAAACTCCGATAAAGTTGTATCTAAAATGTTGTCTTCTATTAATTTACATATGTTATAACTCTAAAACAATTTTTAAATTAATTTTTGTTCGTTTTGCATAAACGTATTTTTGTAAGAATATCACAATAACTAGATAATAATAAAATGTGGTGCATATTAAAAATTAGATTTGTGACACCCTCAGTAAATAAACTAATATTTAATGTTTATTACTAATATACCTGTATCACTATAAATACTTTGTTCTAATCAGTTCTCATTAGATGGGCATAATAAAATAGAAAGTAAATTCAATGAACATTATATAAAACATTTTAAAGGAGTATTTGAACCCCTAAAATCCTCAACCCCTCTCCTTCTATGCTTACTATAGTAGAAATATTTATTTAACTATATTGGTATATTTTAAAGTATTTATGATTTTAAAGAAAATCGGCAAACGGGCTTTATAATTTACAATATATTCAAATGTAATTTCAAATAAATTGTTACTCGTTTACCTATTAATTACTGAATTTATTTTATTTTCAAGAAAATATTACAATGTAACAATAATATCTTATTTGTCATTTATTAAAAATATAATGTAAACATATATTGTAACCCTTTGGACTATGCAATAAAATGTTATAAAATCTTGAATGAAAATCAGAAAATTATAGCATTTTTTCAATATTGAAGATAATAAAATATAGGTACCTACATTTATTCGAATGGCCAAACTATACCTTTACTTTTATTGTAAAATCATTAATAAAATAATTTGATTAATTGTAATCCTAAAATGTATAAGTATCTACAATAAATATAAATAATTAACAAACAGGTTTATGAGGATAATATTCCAACAAATAATCTTTAAATCTTTCAGTTATTTGGACTTTTTTAATGTAATAATAGTTTGAGTAATCAACTAAAAATTTTAGACAATTTACTTTCAATTTCATTGCAAAATGTTCCATATAATTGGATGGATGGATGATAGGATGAGTTCTTTGTGACATTTTTTTCCTTTTTCTTACCCAATGATTATTATTCCATTTATGAATAGTGACTATATATTTGCCAATTTAGATTGTTGTAATGTGCTTATTGATAATGTTTAATAATGAAACCAATACAGAATGATTTCTTATTTGAAGAGTATCGATTCCATTCATTTGTTGGCTTAAAAAAAGAATACATTTTATAATTTAAAAGTAAAAACGAGTTTTTACTCAAAAATTAATACCAATGGCATTACAATTATAAAAATTCGTAGTTCTACAGGAAACAAATCTATAAATATTACTGAGACCTCACATCAATAAATTATATGTATAGTAATAAATATTAAAATAATAAAGTTAATTTAATATGCTGCATCAATAATTCTAAACAATTGTGATTGAAAAATTTGTTTCGTTAATAATTTAATATGTATAAAATAAATTACAAGACATCAGAAGAATATAATTTACAAATTCACTATAATCTTCTTCTTCTCTTCTTCTTCTCCTTCGCCTTCTCTCCCAACTATTTGGGGTCGGCCATCCTGGTCCTACACTTCCACTTAACTCTATCTCCGCATCTTCTTCACTTACTCCCACCTTCCTCATATCACTCACCATTACATCCCCCATCTTTTTTTCGGTCTTCCCCTCCCCCTTTTCCCAACAACATGCCTTTCCCTTACTAATTTTACTGCCTCAGTCTCATCCCTCCTTAATACATGCCTGAGCCATCTTAATCTATTCTCTCACATTTTGTCTACTATCGAAGCTACCCCTATACTACCTCTGATATACTCATTGCTTATTTTATCCTCTCTAGTAACCCCACTCATCCACCTTAACAGTCTCATCTCAGCTACACTCATTCTCTGTTCTATCTTTCTACCTACTGCCCAACATTCCGTTCCATACATCATTGCAGGACTCACCACTACCTTATAAAATTTACCTTTTAACCTAATAGGGATTCTTTTATCACACAGAATACCTGACGCTTCTCTCCACTTCGTCCATCCACACTTAATCCTGTGTTTCATATCCTCTTCGAACCCCCCATCTTTCTGTATAACGGACCCTAAATACTTGAACCTCTCCACTTCTCCCACCACATCCCCACTTAACTTTATTTCTAGCCTTTCCCTATTCCCTCTGTTTTCCCTTTTACCAAAATCATACTCTATATATTCTGTTTTACTCCTACTAATCCTTAGTCCTTTACTTTCCAGAGCTTCCCTCCACTCTTCAAGTCTACCATTAACTTCCTCAGGACTTTCTCCTATCAGTACTATATCATCTGCAAACAACATGCACCATGGTACCTCCCCCTGTATATCCTTTGTTATTTCATCCATTACCAGGGAAAATAAGTAATGACTCAAAGCAAATTCACTATAATAATTTTATATTTATTACATGTATTATCTTTCAAAACTGTTGTCAAGATCTAATTTAGACTTATATAATTTTTCATGAAATATTAGATGAAAATTAATTTCAAATACGCACTATAATTTGATAATATTATATTTAATTACTTGTATAAACTTGTATTATTTCCATGCTCTGATTTCAGAGCTAACTCATACATATATATATATATATATTTTTTTTTTGTTTTTAATTGTGTTAATATAATTATTTTTATAACTATTTTGTAGGATTAATTTATTAATACGCTCTTTTAATGTGCTCTTTTAAATATATATTTTGTAATTTGATTTTATGACTTATGTCTCACCATAACAAAGTCTATTATATCTAGTGACAGCATGAACACTAATATGCACGTTTTTACTCCCAACTATACCCATCGACCTATCAATTATTTTTTTTTTTACTATAACGACAAAGCTACCTTATTAATAGTATAAAACTACTTCGATTAATATGGTAATTCCACGTTTAATATATATACCTAATATATATATATTATACTAACTCGTTTAAACGTTTTCTTATTCGTCCCACCTAAGACATTATTATTATTTCCGTCAATAAAGTAAATTATTAAAATAATTTATTATATATTTGATTTTATAATTCATATCTAAGTACCTATACTTATCATCATAAAATTAGAATACGGATATTGAAGCTATATATAAGTAAATATTTCAATATTCATTTATTTTTACTAATTTGTATGACTTAGAGCAGTCAAAAAAATAATTGAAATATTTAAAAAAATGAAAATTTTAAAGTGAGTAGGTACCTAAATAGTAATTTTTAATTTTTAAACATTATCTATTAATTAATATTTATAATTATAAATTATATTAATAATTATTATCCAATAACCCACAGCATTTTTATCAAACAAAACAATAATATTTTATTTAAAGTTTTAATTAAAAGCACTTAAAAAGCAATCAAAATTTCAAAATTTCAAAAAGAACCTAATTAATAAAAAAAAAAATTAAAAATTAATATTATTATTCTATACATCTACTTTGTGTAAATCGTTATTAGGTATACCTTAGATAGAACTTGGTATTAGACAAATAGAAAATAAGTAAATTGCGGGTTAAGAACAAAAAGGTTTTATCGCGATATTTTCAATCTTTTCAAGAGAATAATTTTAAATTTATATTATGGATTGATACCTTAATATTGATTTAGAACATTTAGATTTTCTGTTATTCAATTATTCAATATTGATGTGAATTAATAAATTTTAATGTCAAATATGATCCATATAAAAATTAATGATTGAGTATAAAAAAGTACTTTTTGATAAATCAATAATATACAACCTTTCTGTTCTCAGCCCACAAAATATCTTCAACATCAGTAGTTACTATATCATAACATATATTATGTACAGATAGTATAAGTATACAAACATGATTTATATACTCGTATAAGTAAATCTACAACTCGTTTGTGTACATTTACCCTTTTTATGACTCGTTTGCGAAAAAAATTCGATCGATTGAACACAAATTATATTAGCTATGTCTTTGTCAATGTATCCTGAATCGATAATTTATTTGTGCACGTAATTTTTATCTAATCATAAAAAAAAACATGTTTACATATTAAAAATATGATGAAAAATATATAGGATTCTACGTATATCAGATAAACAACATTAATGTATGACAATAATTTGTACTGTGATTTGTGACCACTGGCCATTGTACACGATGTACCTATCAGATAGACACCAATATAGTATGATATAATAACACAAGAAAGTTCTGTGAATGTGGAAAAAAATGTATTTTTGTTGTGCGCAATCGAGTTGTTTCGAGTTGTTTCAATCGAAGTTTCTGCCAACCATGTTTCTACCGTGCGAAAACGAGTCATTGATTATCAGGTAAACAATTATAAATAATGTGTGTATAATCGAGTTTCACCGTATAAGTAGGTGCATCTATAATCTATATTCTATATGCTATGGGTTCATGATAACATAATACCAACAAAATTATTTTCCCAGGGTTTTTTAACAATAGGGATTTTAATATTTTTATTGTAAAAAGGACAAGTTTTTAAAAAGGACGCTGCTATTTTTTATAATTATTGTTATTAAATATTACTAAATTAAATACTATTTAATAAATACAAATTTAATCTACAAAACAGAGCAAATCAGTAGGCTTTTCTATATACCTAACTTATTGGATAGGATACTGCAGGTAGTGGATGTATTGAATTTCAAAGCAAAAAAAATGATTTTTTCGATAAAACGATTCTGACCGAATTTTTTGTTTTATTAACATTTTTGGAAATTTTTCTTTACGCTGAATCAATAATTTACCTTTTTAAAATAACAACTATAATTAATTTCCTATTAAAAAGTCTTTTCTATAAAATCTCTAACTCGACTTTTTCTCTCTAAAAAGTGAAATTAAAATATATATATATATTTGTATAAAAACAACAAATATTTCAAAACTGTAAACAAAATACTGAAAAGTAGTTATTACATCTTTATGTTTTAAACACAGGAATATAGTGCTATAATAAATAATTAATGTAAATTTTAATAGTTTCGGTATTATAATTTATACAAAAAAAAATTTTTACGCGTAAATAAACTACTAAAAATCAAAAACTTAGTAGAATGAAATTGTCACCAAGAAGCAATAAAGTACACAAAAAAATACAACAATCATATTAATTAAAATATATGTTAAATTGAGAATAAAATTGTCAATAAACCATAATTATATTAATTAAAAATATAAAATAAAAATGTAAACTATGATTTATATTGAAAAACATATATTATGATGTACATAGTGTTATTAGTATTATTATATAAGTATAGTATTACTGTAAAAAAACATATTTTTTTCTTATTTAATATTTTTATTATATTAAATATTTTTTTCAATTTAGGCATTAAAATAAATAATTAAATACTTAATAGATACTATATAAAGTTATATAATTTTTTTTTTGAAAAATGGTACTTTAATCTGCAGATATTGTCCTATATAATATGTATAAAAAAATTAATATATATTTAAATCAGACAGTATCTGTTGTATATTATGACAGGTTTATTATAAATAGTGCTCTAGTTATAAAAATGGTTTTAATAAATAGCCATACAATACAACATTTAAATGGATATTCCAAATTAAATAAATGAAATAACTTGAAGCACTTAAAATGATAAACACTTCATATTTTAGAGAATCAAAGAAAACAATCATTTATTTCGATTAGGTATGTGTACCAACTATTATGATGAATGGTTGAATTGGACTTTTTTCCTATCCTCGTATATTGATATATTCTTCAACTTCAGAAACTGAATATTTCAAAATCATAAAACTGTTTTATAAATCTTTAATTGAATACTTGACTTGGTTTTTTCCTCATTATGATCTCTTTTTACTTTTTTGGTTGTAAGTATAAAAATAGAATATAATAAATAGAATAACACTGTATTCGTTCCATCTAAAAATTATTAAACATTTAGGTATGTTATTAACAATAGCGTATTTAGGGGGGTCAGGGGTACTGGATCTCCTCCCAGAACCAAAAAATATTGAATTTAAAAAAGGTATAAATATAATATTATTGAAAAATGACTGAATTAATTAATAACACTGCCCAAAACTGAATATAATAACTTCATTTTAGATTCTGAATGATGTAAAATATTTTTTAGTTTTACGATGATGTTTATTTTTTTTATATTTTCTGTAAACAAGACTTGAGGTCATGATCTAATTTTTTTCATGCGTTTACCCATTAACCATTTTTAGAACAAAATGTTATCAGAATGTACTTTGAAGATAATATGTAATATGTCAATTTTTGAAAAATACATAAGAAAAAAACTATCAAAAAATGGTGAAAAATACAGGTTAAATTAATATTAGATAATATATATAATGAGTACTTGTAACTATTTATAATATTATATTATATACCCAAAGTCACAATATTATACACTTTTATTTTACGTATTTAAACAATTAAATTTGAGAGAATGAAAAGTAGCCGCTGATACGAATGCCCCTAGAGGTTTATTTTCATCAGGGTAACGTTAAATAGTTTTTAGTGATACATGCCAAAATCGTGATAATATTAACCACCCTAAAATAAAACTACAATAGCAAAAAGATTCCATTAGTACCCAGAACGAACCTAAAAAGGAAATAATAAAGATGTATTTAAAAGCGTAACCAACCAGATGTTGTACACAAACTGTGTGACTCGCAACTTAAGCGTGCCTTAGTTTGAGAACCCCTCCTTATCAGAAAAAAAAATAGTTGCCAACACATTTGCCAGTGGTCAGTTTTTGTTCTCCGGACTAAGTTGTCATCTTCAACGCGTATAAATATATATAAGACAGCAAACATGATAAACACAAACACGTTACAGAAAATACGTTTTCGGCAAACACTTGCACAATGACTGAATGGCGGTGAAAACGTTCGTACATTATTATCAACAGACGTTAGTCACCAATAATATTATATTGTCAATGTAATATTAACTACTGGAGAAATGATAATAATTATTATAAATGTTTACACGGTAATATTATTTATTTGATAATAATATTATCAACAATGTATAATTTACACTAACAATGTATATTATCAAATTGATAATATGTTACATTATTTCTACAAAGTATATGATCAAATAAACAAGACATTATGCTAGACAATAACTTAAACTTTGTTAACCATTAACAATATTACATTGTTAATATTATCAACGATATTTTTTTCGATGCATTATACCCAAATACTCTATTACTCCTTTTACTAAATAAGCGTATACCTACGTCTTACATACATAAAATGTAATTATAATTTAAAAAAATACGTCTTATATTCTAAACCAATACATTCCTCATTCATCTCAGAATGATACATAATATGAAATAAGTGTCTTAGAACATGTTAAAACTGAAGTCGTCTAATATTTGTAATATTTAAATTAATAAGTTACCAATGATAACCCTAGCAATGTAATTTTTTCTATTCTATGAAATAAAAAAGTTCTAAGAATTCTATATTATACTTTAAGTCCGTTTAGTTTTTTTATTTTTTCATTTGTAACGGAGTTATAAAATCTACAATAATTTACATTTTCATAAATTATAATACAATCTAAATATGTGAGATTTTTGAAAGTTTTGATTACACAATGTCAGCAGTATGCTTAGGTTTGTCTAGAGGAGGAGCAAGTTGACATATATTAATGATATATAAATGATGGCAATAATACAATTTTTCTAGGCTCAATTAAATGAGCAAGAAGAATGGCTCCCTGAATCTCAATACATTCAATTTTTTAATCAGCGCCTGGAATTTATAGAACAGATTTTTTTTTTTGTATAATATAAAAATATATTTATAAATACAATAAATATTAAGGACAATGTATTTAAAATGATATTAACTATAGTTATAAGTAATACCAATAATTATAATGTATATATTATAATTTATATATATATATATACTTATCTTACAAATAAAATAATTGTAATATACTAATAGGACTTGAAAGTTTATTATTTTTATTTCATTTTTAGAATACCCCAAAAAATACTTTTTAGTTCAAATTTCTTTTTAGAAAATTAATTATAAATATGGCCTAAAATATGCTCTAATAACAATTAAATGACGAAAAATATTAATCACAAAACTCTCTATTCCGTCACCAAAAATTTTACGTACTTACAATTTTTACCATAGTTCAATGGACGAAGGTTTCAAACCTCATCAACCCTCTTTCTCCCCTTCTCCATTGAATACGTCCTTGTACGAGATATACATAATATAATTTATATATATAGAGGTATATATAATATTCATAGGTATAATAATTTTGCCAATTTAGTAAGAAATATTACTTAATAGTAATATTTTCTGTTATTAATTTTTACTACGTATATGGCCGTATAAAAATTGAACGTTTGTATTTTTTTTTATAAATTACATTAATAACAATATAATAATATTGTTATTATTATTGTGTTAAATCCCCTGTTAGAATATTCAACAGTAAATTATACTCGCCGAGTCGATATCGATGTTTAGGAATCTAAACACTATAAATGTATATTGTACACTATATTAAACCAAACAATATTCTTTTTGGTTATGTGTTTAATAACAATAATAATTAAAAACGGTAAATAGTCGATGAATATGATGTTTTGTATACACAGAACGTTTACACGCTGTGTGTTAAAAAATAACCTTAATAATGTATATGTTTGTATATTTGGAAATGATCCAGACGATGCATGTTAAAAATCAGTGATTTTTATTATACAGTGTTATGGTTTATTATGCGTTCACCGCGAGTTAAAAATTTTTATTTATATATTATACTCGTGTGTGTGTGTTTGTGTTTGTGTAAAAAAAAAAAAAATATTCCTGTATTTCTTGTCGTATATAGAAAAAAATACGGGGATCGTTGTATTTTTATTAGTATGATTTATTTATTTATTTTTTTTTTTTCATAATTCATCATCAGACCACTTAAACGAAAATACGACGAAATAAGGAAAAATATGACCAAACGCTATTTGGATTTCGGTGCATGCGCACATGGCTCTAAAAAACCTCGTGTTTGCATATCGCGAGACCCATAGGCCACAGAAGTGCAGTTATGCCGTACCCGCCGAACCGTCCGGAGTGGCGCCTTTCCATCGAACATTTCCGATGAACGTAGCCGAAAATGCGTTTCAATCTAAATTCAAAACTATCGTTTAGTCCATAAATATATATATATACCACCATTCGTTGCGTTTCTTTGGTAGACTAATTTAAACACAAAAATAAATCGTAATTTAATGTACTTACAGTTATAATTATGCATTTTCCAGCGGCCGTCTTCCAGGTAAGTAATATTATTCTATATGCTGTTGACTATTGCGGTGAAATATTCAACATTTCTGTTTTTTTTTTTTTTTTTTTCATAACAGTATAATATTAATTTTTTTTTCGTTAATACGTGTTCGATAAAAAAAAAAAATACGTACCTATAATAGCATAGCAATAATTTTTAAAATTAATTGTTGATTTCATTATGAAATTCTAAAAGTAATTTTTATCTAATTAAATATTTTATAACTATACAACTAAAAGATTAATAATAATAATAATATGAAATCCAAAGTGATATTATTAAATTTATAAGGAATAGCATAATATTATAAAAATTTTAAAAAATTATGTCATAAATATATTTACCTATAATAAAATATCATTATGTAATACGGTTTTTTAAATATAATTTTGTAAATATTCACTATGACAAATAATTATAGTGGGTATCAATAAAAAGTAGGTATTTGTTTTATTTGTATAGTAAGTAGGTAATGATATAAATATCCATTATTTTCTATAAGTTAAATGATGTAGGTGTTCATAAAGATCGATATTATTATTAAAATAATCGTATACATACCTTTACTCATATTAGATACATATTAAAATGTAAAAATATTCTGGTGGATATGAACAATGTTTTTGAACAATTAATGATTATATTTTTTTATATATTATTCAATCTAATTACTTTTATAATATCGTTGTACAATGATTTTATCGAGTTGTAACATTAATGGACTAATCTCAGAAAAATCATAGATTTTCAATTACGGTCCATGACAAATATTTATAAATAATTTCCAATACATTAATCTCGTTTGTTGGGAAATTAGATGAATTATTACCATTACTTCCAGAAAATAATTTAAAATCAAAACCCTATATAATAACTTTATATTTACAACCCCCATGTCTTTCAATAATTTTAGGTTGTGTATTTTTAAATTTTTTATTTATTACACCATTGCGGTAGTTTTCTGTCTCATCTATAGAGTAAAAATTATTGAGTTTACGGATTATAAGACCTATTTTGCACGTACAGACGCAAATATATTGTAATCTCTTGTTTTTTCTAGGAAAGTATTAACTTATTTTATGGGTTTTTTTTTACATTATTATGTAATTTAATAATGTTTTTAATGATCATACACTCCTCGGCAACATTTGTTTTTGATGGATATTTCATTTCTGACTATAGTACGTATACGTAATAAAATGTGTCAACGTCACGTTACTGAGTACTTGAATATTTAAATTTAAGTACATTTAATCGTGAATGTATATGAATTATGAATACTTACACACGAGTAAGTTTTATAATTTTATTTCATTATTATAAAATATATTGTGTACATATACAGTATATTATATTACATATAATATGTATAAGATGAGTAATATACTCATAGGTCCATATATTATGTATATTAATATACATTTCATCAATAAAATGAGGTAAAATTATTATTATAATATGTATTTTCTATTTTTGTATTTTAATTTTCAATAATATTTATTTGTTTATTAGTTTTATAATATGATGTTGACTGTAAATCAAATCATTAATTTTCAATGATCAATAAATCAAAATAGGTAGCTATTTAGTTATGTAAATGATATACTAGTATTTATAAGCAATACCTTTTCCATGAATATGATTTTTTCGTTTGAGATTTGAATTATTAAACATAGCGTCTCTGACTTAATCTTTATTGTTTTGTAAATAATTATTTTGGAAAATATATGATTGTTTAATGATAATATGTAATTTTGTATCTATATATCGTTAAAGATAAAACAGGTTTATTATATCTTTATATATTTCCGTTCTACTAATTTCAAAATCTAGATACATATTAAATAACTGCAACGAAGATAATTAAAACTGAAAAACCACTTTGAGTCGAATACTTTTTTATAGTTTTATACAAACATTTATAATCTATTTATAAATTTCCTCCATTTTTGCTCTAAAATATTTTACTAACACAGAACACTCATAAAGTTACAATATAAAAATTCTTTTAAAACTATTTTCACATATTAATGCCAAAAATCATATTAAAAAAACCCATATGAAAATGTTTTTATATATCTTATCAATTATGTTTATTTCTATTTGTATATGTAGTTGTTTTTTACAATTTCTATAAAGATACAATTATGTTTGCGTGTCCTATAAAGTATTCATTTTAATTCTGTTTTTATATGAATTTCGTATATTAATGCTTACTTTAAATTTATAATTTAAGCATTTAATTATAATACAAGTACGACAATACCAAATTTTACTGAAATCACTATTAATAAACGATATCATTTAGAAAATATGATTTTATTAATATTTTGGTATATACTTTTAAATGTATATTAATTGTATATAGATAAATATTTGAATTTAAAATATTAAAATTAACATTATTTGTACATTGGTTCTATGCGTTTATATATTAAATTATATACAAATATTATGTTTAAATACTAAATTATCACTCTATGGATTCATTACTTCAGGTACCTAATGGAGGATGTACGCGGGTATATCCCGGTGTCCGGACAATGATTCCAAAATAGTGAAAATGTCCCGTTCTCATGGAAATATTCCATATAAAACTAATATATCCCATAATTCAACAATAATAATTCATAATTCTTATTAGAATAATTAAATTAAAAGATTATTGATGGAAGAATAAATGAATATCAATATATTAAATAATTTAAATTTAAGTTATTGAAATACAAACCATAAAAAGATGGGAGCTAGGTTACCTTTAATTTGTACCTAAATATAACATCTCCCCCTCTCAACATTATTTTCTATGTTCGCTTCTGAGGATGTGTACCTATAGGTACAATAGGTACTTACATATTATATTCTACTGCAAATCTAGACTAATTGTAAATTAAGGTCTAGAATTAGGTTAGAATGATTCAGTATTAATATATTAATTGTATATTAAAAATAATTGTTTATAAGTATTGGTAAAATGTATACGTCACAATTTATCCATATTTTTATTTTGAAAATCTGAGCACCCTAAGCTATACCCATAACGCTGAAATTCTAAAATGCGTATAGGGAAGAAAATAAAACGAATACTCAGGAATACTATCGTTTTCCCTCCTGAAATAATAATTAATATTACATTACATAGGTAATAATTTTAATATATTTTTATAAATACATTTGTTTGTGAATTGTGATTATAATTTATAAATTCCAAATGTACTCTAATTACAAAACAGATTGGTAAATTTATATTATATAATATACAAACTCCGAATAAACGGTTTTTCATGGAAGAGAAAACTTTACACCTTTTATGTAATTCCGCTGATCGTTTTTCACCGCGTAGATATTTTCTTTTCCGTTCGTTCGACTTTTCCGAAGACGCTAAGTTTAGATACACACCGTATAAGCTCTGTGTTCATCCTATAGATCACATGGAAGAAAAGCGTTCAGCCGTCCGTTTCTTATCGCTTGAATATTTTTCCAGTTTTACCGGTTCCAATTCCATTATGCCGATCTGATTTTTTTTGTGTTTTTTCTCGATCTCGGCGTCGCGAAGATAACGATTGTTTAATGTTTATCCGATATATGCGATATGTGAACGAACTCTTAATAAATTTTCTTATCGTTGCAATTTTTATTATTAAGTATTTATTATATTTTTTTTTCCTGTTCATTTGAACTACGTATAATTGTACCGAGTACCTATTATAATATCCTGTAGCAAATTCATATTTTTTTTCGAACATTCGTAGATGTCCATCTGGGGACAATAGTTTTAAAAAAAACCAAGAACGGTAAGTCCGACCAACTAATAATTCACATAGTAGGTATCTCTACCATATTTTTTTTTATATCTCATAGTAATGAATTTCAAATCGTCAAACTTTCGTAGTGTTTTTTACAATTTTAATTAAATTTATGTTAATACATTCAGGTAAACTGTTATCGGGAGAACTTTCAAACATTTCCACATATATAAAAACTCGAAGTCGATAAGTCCGACCGAATATTACACATATTCTGTGTAGGTACTTACTTTATTTTATTATACCCATATTACATTGTTATGGTATTTTTCAATATTTTTATTAAATATAATTTATGTATGTTGTGTGAAATACGTTACACTCGGGCGAGAACATAGCGAAGCGAAGTTCGAGTTATTATAAAAATCTAAGAATAGTAAATTCAATATATTTTTGAATTATTTATCTACTTTGTCAACCTTCGACAGAAACACTTTATGTGTAAACAACTATTTTCTAGAAAGTGAACGCCAAATTCCCACCGCAGTCGAAATATTTTTAAAACTAATTAATTAACAGTATTATTCCTAAAAAAATTTCGGTCACCGACTATTCCGGATCTCGATAAAATACATTATATGTGGTGTATGAATTACACTAAAATGTAATTCCACTTATGTGGTGTTTCACTCAAAAAAAATTACACTTACAAATATAACAATGTGTTACAAATTCAAAGTTTTGTACACAAAAGATGTTGAACTCATAATTAGTTTCACTTAAATGGAATTACACTTACAAGGAATTCCATCCGGTAGGTTGCACTAAGCTAGTATCGAAATAAGTTTTCAAAAATTAATAAGTATCCAGACATATCTATGTTTTCTCGCTTAACATTCATTACATCACAAAATGATAACGAGCGTTAGGTTATATTTTCTTATATGTTTTGATGCCCCAACTTTATACTCCTATTCGTTACTGTGATAAGAGGACGCCACATATTTAACTTTTAATGGGTTATGTACAGATAAACCTTATCGAAATTGTATGCTACTTTAATATAACATCATTTATTTTTTGTTAATTAATACTTACTTTGCAAAAAGCCAATGAGATAAATTTCACCTCAGATGGATTTTTACTTATCACGGGTCAACAAATGAGTTGCATATTAAAACAAAAAATGGTAATTAGTCGCAATTAAATTGCAATTTTTGTTTGAAGTCGTTACGATTATATAAAAATGAGTTTTGTGGAGAACTGCACAATCGTCTCTGAAATGTTGTCCTTAATCTCTTTTATATTGGATCCCAATAAACATTTAAATATTTATTAAACCTTATATGCAAACTTTAAATATAATATTTAACAAATAAACATTTAAAAAATATTAAATGATTTTGTTGGTTTGATCAAATGTTGCTAGATCTTTCAGTCCACCTTATTTTAATAATTTTTTTAAGGTTCATACAAATATTGCATAGCAAAGTCCAATACAACATTGCACCGTTCACCTAAACCTCCCCCCCCCCATCAAAAAAAAACTTGCAAGCAACGATGCATTTTTATTATATTACCCTCTCTATCTTATTATTGTACTTCCTTCACGGAATGTGTTTTTTTTCTGTACATTTTGTAACAAATCTTAATTTCGGTGATTATATTCGAACCTCCGATCATCACTCACTTAACAATTTTTGTACTCACGCTTAACTGACCAAGTTACACTACAATAATACAGTCGGAATTGTGGGTAATTATAAATGCTTCAGTAATGATATACGGTTACAAAGACGTCAGCGGATGAGAAATTTTTTGAATCACTACAGCGCATTTAATGGCGGTCCGAACGAACTCGGACCGATGGCAAAATGTGTTGTACACTGAGGTATATAAATACTAAAAGTCACTTTTTCGAGTAATCCAAAATCGAATTTTCGATTTCTCATAATTTAAGTAGAAATAAACCTAGCGCTTCACAGTTTTGTCTACCCCCCTTTTCTTAAAGACCCTAACATAGGTACCTATTAGGGGGCAGGGGAAGGACACAACCCCCTCTGGGGAATACCAAAAAATTACTTTTAGTATGTTATATACAGGAGTGTATAATAAATTTTGACATCAAATCGAGTACGATGTTATTACTATTAAATTCGCAATAACGATTCAAAAATTTCCCCTTATTTTCCGAGCCTATATTATCATATACTATTCCATGAGCAATTAATTCTCAATTCCAAAAGACCTTTTTTGCAGGTAGCCGAGAAGTGGGCCTATCTTTTCATGATTTTAGAAACCCCTTCCCTTTTTTAAACTCAATTTACATAGGTGGCTATGACCATGGGGGGTTGGGGGAGGGACATATCCTCCTGGAGAATAACTTTATAATAGATTATTGCTAAAACTGGTAGTTTATAACCTAAAAGTATTATAATCTATTTAGATTTGTCCCCTTTGAAATTTATTCTATATGCGCTAAACATTTAAATATGAACAAAATTATAATATTGAATTACATTATTTTTTAAAAGTTATTTTGAACATTCATTTTTAACATTTAATAATATTTTATAATATAGTCCATTGTTTTTCATTGCACATAATACTATTAACCGTCAAACTAACTGGCGAATCATATTATAATATCAAAGTCCGATCATTTCTCGAATGGCATACTGCACAAATTTAAATAAAATTAATGTTCTTATTTAATTATTAATTTTCATTAAAACTAAATATAATACAAATAAGTTATATTGAGTCTGCTTAAAACCGTTTTTTTTTTTTAATAATCTCTTCAGTATATGTATATTTGTATACATTTATATACATACATTTGATTATATGTTTATTGAAGTGCAATGTTATTACTCATTAGTATTAATACGAGATTATTATATCAGTAACCGTATTAAATGGGGTTTGCTATGATTGCATAGTGTATACAATTGCAAATTAAAACCGGATGTATTTTTTAATTAATACAGGCAATTGATGGAGGAAGTGCAGCCACGATTAAAATCATGTCCCATCTATTGTGTGACCGCAACACTTTGTTTTGCTAATAATGTTCAACATCCGCCTCCTCTTGTGCGAGTCTTGTGCGTGCGTATGTAATTTTGTTAGCTTTCCGTTGTGCAAATTTTGGGTACCACCTGAAATTGAACACTAAAATTAATATCCTTTCTATAGTAGACCCCACGGGTCGTATTTCCCGATTTAACGTCACGTGAATACGCCAGCGCCAGTAAATACTACCCTATAGCCACCACCTCCCCTCCCCCATTATTATTCTCTATGAAGCATTTCTGGACGACATTTCTATAGAACATGATATACAACACATTTTTGGAATTACATACTGAAAGAAAACCTCCAATGGTCTTTTCTAGTTTTTATAATGTCCCATTAGATTTATGCCATTTATACTATTCTGCACAATGTAACTATTTCGCTAACACACGTTTCGTATTGACATAAATAATTCAATACAACATTTTATATTTTCACACACATAAACGAGCATAATAATTAATATCAGTTGCTAATGAAAAGTTTATAAGTTTATGAGTAAAGTTTAATATTAAACATTAAATTAAATACATTATATATTTCAATTGGGAAATAAAAAGTTATTTTTCTTATAGTATCGAATGCCACTTTTCCGATTTGCAATCAATGTATTATTGAAATAAGTTATTTTGGATTTCACATAAACATATAATTTCTATTGTCTATTTTAATATTATGATTAAAATTATTTTAAAATAATTAATTATTAATATCATATTTTAAAGATAAAAATCCATAAACTGATATAATGAATTTCAGTTTTATTAAAGACAAAATGTATATATTTTAAATTTTAAAAAACATTGTTCAATAAAACAATATTATATAGTTATTATCAAATAAAAACAAAGCTGAAAGTATTATGTTTCATAAATATTGTTTACATCTATAAAAAAAAATCTAAAATAAATAACTTGTAAAATAAAGAGTCTCTTTGAGTATTATATTCTGAATGGGAAAACTTACGAAAATTGATTTAGCTGTTAAAAACTTGTGCACTGTACATTTCTCATTTTTATTTATATTTGTTCATTTTACTTTACACATAAAAAATACCAGTAAAAAAAAATAAAAATGACCATTTTAAAATACTATTTGTGATATATTTCCAATTTATTGATATATGTAACTACGTAAAACTTTTGAAGTACACTTTTTTTTCGAATATTGAGATACATTTTATTACATAAACAAAAACGCATACAATATTGTAAAACCATTACATTTCTGGCCTCATTCAGAATCTATTAGTTATTAAAAATTATATACCTACCATTACGCAATGACTCTTTGAATTTCACGAATATATATATATACCTACAGTTTTTGAATATTAAAAAAACTACTACCTATCTATTTATCTTTTATTTATATCTACTTTTGATCAAAGTATGTTATCTGTCCACATTTTATCAATTCTATCATATGCGTATTGTGCTCATATGCAATATATATTATTATTTTACATTATTAATAAAAACTTCTATTATCACATTTTTTTATTATTATAGTATTATATTAGGTTTATTTTATTTTTACGTTTTTAATATTGAAGTACCATTATTCGTATAAAATATTACATCACAATTCACAACGAATAATAAATAAGAAATGAATAAAAAATTAAATAAAGAAAATGTAAGTACAAACAAATGTGTTACATTATAATATAAAGAAGCTAGAATTCGGTATAAAAGGTATTATATTCAATATAACTAATTGAAATGAGAGTTCAGAATCAATTTTACTTCAAGAGATGTGTAGCCTAGAGAACGTAAATGGGATATAAGGTTTTATCTTGGGAAATATAGAGGATAGCAGGCAATGAAAATATGGTGAAGGTGTCATATAAAATTTCAATGATAAGTACATAAAATAGAAGAGTTAAGAGAGAAATTATCAGAGCGATTGGGAAGGAGGTTATGGCCAAAACGTAAATGAGAAACAGCAATTATTTAAGAACTAAAAAGTTCGAAACCACACACCATGAGAGAAAATTAGAGATGTGATGCTTCGATACCAAGAAGTATAGAATGGAGGAAGGGAAAATCAATTGTATATTCAGGAATTTCAAATGAGCTTTTGGTGAATTAGAAGATCAGACAACGGGATTTTAGAAGAAAAAAAATTAAGAAACTCCTTAGTAGAATATTATAGGCGGTCCGCTATTTTGTAACTAGTGATCCTGACATGGGTAGATATCTATAAAAACCGTACAATAGTTTATTATTGTAGTGGAGGCAATTAACCCGAGACTTGATAATATGAGTAAGAGGAGATAATAAAGCAGATAAGAAGTTAGATAAGATAGCAAGATTGTTGGTCTAAAGCGATTATAATTATTAAACTTTAATATTGTGTGAATACTAAATAAATAATAAAAATAATATAATTATTAATTAAAATCAACGGACTATTATTGACGAAGTAAATAATATACAACTATTGATATACTAATACATTAATTTTATTATGTGTATTAAAAATTCAAAAATTTAACTCTAATTTTATAACTCATAATCATGTTTTTTCATATTTTATGTCTAATGTTTTTTCAATAAGCAAATGGGTGGTTCCATTGCTTGTTTGTAATACGATATTGTCTAGTAAATAAATAATTCTATAAATCGTTCTATATTAATGTGAATTTAAATCAAATATATAGTTGTGTACTTATGATGCACACATGATTATTTGATTGTTTTCAATATAATTGAATTCATTCTTAAATTTTTGTAATACGTATCAGAAACGTATATAATTGTACGACTAATCAGAAATGTTACTGAAATCAACATTCTAAAAATATATGTATTATTATTCAATAAACTTTTTAAAATGTATACATTTATGTTTCTTATACGAAGAACCATATTATTATTTGGGTATTAATATTAATGCGAAGCGGTGGCCGTGATAAGTAATAGTCGGTCCATAGGGATAATACCATTTTGTTTTGAACTTAAATAAATGGTGTCCGTTTTGTATTTCGAAAAACCAACATAAGAAATAATGATAACAACACATTTATTTCTACACGCATTTGCCATTCGGTTAGTGTAACGAACCTTTGGATTTAGATTATGTGTTCATCCTTTAACATTTTTCTGACCGATCTTAAATCAAAAACGTCATATATATGCCTCCCTCTACGTGTAAATCTCTAGGTAGTTTGCATCCGACCACGCCCCAAATCCATTATCGCGTTTACCTACAGATCCTATTAAGAGATATATTTGGAACCTTATCTCGGTGTATTTCTCGTGTATATATTTTAATAATACAATATGTCATTTAGATTGCTTTTACGGTAAATTTGTGTTTAGACTTATTTATTTAGAATAATACTACATAAAACAATAAACAAAATTTGTTTTTACTATACTATAATCTATATATCCTTGATAGAGCATGATGTTTTATATTTATTCGTTTTCAATGTTTTTCGTGACCAAAATAAATATTGCATAATTACTAATACCTATTAACGTTATACATTATGTACATCAAGAAAATTATCTACGAAAACCATCTAAAAATGTCAAATAAAATATTCTGTAGACCATATACATTTACCAGACATCGTAAAAATCAAACCACGTACTGAACACCACATGAATTTTTTGAAGACATTTGGATCACATAAAAGCTATCAACCTTTATAGCTTCTTTAATAGCTATTATTTTTCTGAGGACGAAACATACATAGTCACGTTTTGTTTGAACAATTTCAAGTTTCGAAAAAGAAATTTCCGTTAATTTATTTTAATGATTGAAAATTAATTAAAAATACGAGTTTTCTAATTTTATTTATCAAGTTATATATCTAATATTTATGCATGAAAATTTGAATTCTAACGTTTGTTAAAATTTGGAAATTATTTTTCATTTTAATATATTTTAATACGATGATTATCTTAATTTTAAAAACAAAATTATAGGTAACAATTTTTACATTTTGGTAGGTTTATTATATATGTTTACACAAATAAAATATTATGTAGATAATTAATTTTGTACTAAATACCTTATATTTAGATAAAACTAAAAATTGTGCAAATAAATTTTATATACGTTAGGTATTAAATATACTGTTTAAAAAAAAATGTTATCATGATTAATATTTATATCAATCTTTCATTATTTTATTTGAAAATGTAAAGTTTATCTTAAACTATTATTAACTTGAAGTGGACGGTATCATATTTCATGTTATTATGGATGAACACGTCTTTAAAATATCAACTTGATAGTTATCCTAATTTCCATTGAGTACTTAGTAGGTACCTACTTTTTTTTAATATGAGCATTATATATTTATAATAGGTAATTATTATTTTCTACAAAATATTATTAGATCATATTTATGGTTAATATTATTAAAAAATAATAACGAGTAGGTAATTTATATGAACCGTAAATATATAAAATTGACTAGGTTCATAAGATAATATTTAAATTAAAACTGTGAAAAATAAAGATTATACATTCTTGTTCTAATAGTTGATAGTATTAGGTACCATTAATTTTATATACTATAGATTGTTTACTGGCCCGTATTTAGGCGCGGTGAAAAATATTACCGCTGTAAAGTGCTTTGGAATATTTTTAGTAAGATCAGATAATGATGTCAACTTTAGTAATTACCAATCGCTACCAGTTTATACTATATATTTAGAGTCAAATGCGAATTCTATAACTATAACTATAACTTCAAAACAATAAGCGCTTACAGCGTTACTCAATCTATAGTAGGGAGAATGAATAGTGGCCACTGACAAATGTGTTAGCAATTATTTTTTTTTCCTGATAAGGGGGGTTCTCAAACTAAGATATGCTTAAGATCCGAGTCGCACGGTCGATGCACGTCTTTCCGGCTATGCTTTTGAATACGTCTTTATTATTTCATTTTTAGATTCATTCTGGGTACAAATCGAACCTTTTAACTATTGTAGTTTTATTTTTGGAGGGTTGTGGAATGTTATTACGATTTTGGAGTGTATCAATAAAAACCATTTTACGTTACCCGATGAAAATAAACCACCAGAGGCATTCGCATCAGCGGCTAATTTTCGTTCTCCCAACTATAACTAAAATTAATATACAGAATCCTACAACGGGAACATTTTCCAAGCTGCCAAAAATACGAGCCGGTGAACAACCAGCTATAGTATGTATAATATTCAATAATAATAGCAACTCAAAAACATATTATCAATATTCATAGTACTTACTATCTTATAGATACATACATTATATACACTTGGTTGAATGATCAACATACTAGATTAGTAATATAAATTATTTTCTCGTCATCCGAGAAAGTAACCAACGTCTCAAATTAATCTTAAATTAAACCACATATCTCTAGGGTATCGCGGGGAAGGATCATTAATTAAAGTGTCAATGGTCTGGTGGTCTATCCAATTAAATTCAATGAACTTTGTCGAAAAATGTTAAATCAATACCTTTTGCTCGATCGATTATGAATTTGGTATGTTTGTGAACGTCGACATTTCTAGAATATCTCATAGAGTCTATTTCAATGTTTCCTCTTAAAATCTTAGGCGTTAGGCTGACATTTTTGAAATAAGTATGTAAATTACGTTCGTACAACAGTAATTTTCACGGTGGTTAATTGATACAATACAAGCTGAACTATTGATTCTATAGTGGCTATTAACCCTAAAATAATCTCTGACTAGTTGACACTTCATCTTCATTACAGAAACTGTAGGTCAGTACCTACATAATTATTGTATACATATATGTGACTAAATTCCTAATAACTAGCACTATCGCCATTTTATAAGTACTAGTTTGTATTTGTCAGTTATGTTGTAAGGCTTGATTAACTGTATTATTATTGTGTGAAAACAATATTTCTATATTATGGCATATGGATAATATAGTTAATATATTAATATGATTAAATTGATTTATAGTTTATCAAATGGCAAATAAATAAAATATTCATGAGTTTGAAAAAATATCGCTTTTCGTTAACTACTACCGTAGTTAGCTACAATAGCTACAACTTCTATTAAATGTATATAAATATAGAAAAAAATTAATAATAAATAGTTAAATAAAAGTTAATAAATATAGAAAATTATTGAGAATATTTATAAATCTGTGTAATAGGAAGTAAAGTGTTTTGATTTTTTTAACGTGTAAAGTAAAATTATAGTAAAGAACTTGCATATAAAATTCTAGTTGGAAACTTTTGACATATAGTTACATATCATACCTGAGACTCGTTCTTATTATATTCAGTAGTTGTTCAAAAATTGTGAATGTGATCATATTAAAAGAATATATAGTTATATGAACTTAAATATATTTTAACATTTAAATAATTAATATTTATTTATATAGTTTATAAATATTAAATTAAAACCTGTTTTTTACACAGATAAAAAAAATGTATTAATGCTTAATTATATTTTTAAGTGGTAAATCAAATGACAATTATCTTTTAATAAATTCTTTAAAGTGTATAAGGAATAATTCTAAATACCAAATCTTTAGTTTAGAAACTACCATGTTTCTATTTCTATCTAAACAAAAAAAGGACAACAGCTTCATCTCAAAACAGAATAAAAAATTTTTATCACATTTTTATTTAGAAGCAATAATATAAAATCATAAACTTCCAAAAAACATTCTGTTTGAATCTTGGCTTACTAAAATGCTATAGCAACAGATTTACTTGGAAAATGTATACATTTTTTTAAAATATATTTAATAGTTATACTAATATATTATTGATCTTTCATTAAAACGAAATCTAAATGATTAAGTAGTTTAAACAACTTATGGTGATTTTAAATTTTATTATATTTTGTAATTATTTGTAAATTGAAGTACATAATTATAATTCTCCAATATGCTTAATGATGATTTTCATGATTCTAAATATTATTTACAATAATACCCATCACCAGATAGATCCAAGAATACTTAATTCAATGAAATTGCATTACCTACCTATTCAATGAAATTATAATTTATAATAATTATTCTTTTAAATATTATGAATTATGATTAATTTGATAAAACCAGAAAGCTAAATTAATCTGTCAGCTGGACTTATTCATTTTTATTTGAATTTGGGTATGGTGAATTTAATGAGGGAAGAAATAATAAAGAATAAATAAAAGGAAAAAAGATATAATAAAGAAAGCTTATGATAGGGTTCCTAGAAAAATCTTGAAGTAGCCATTAATAAAGAAGGGATTACCAAAGGTGTACGTGAACATAATTTAAGACATGTATGAAGAGGTGAGTACAAGAGTGAGAAGTGTGTGCTTGTAGATACTAAAAATTATTGGGTCATAGTAGGAGTGCACTAGGGTTCGGCTTTAAGTACTTATTTATATTCCCTGGTAATGGATAAAATAATAAAGGATATACAGGATAAGGTACCATGGTGCAGGCTATTTGTAGACGATAGACCTTATAAGAGAGAGTCCTGAGGAAGTGAATGGTAAATTTGAAGAATGGAGAGAAGTTCATAAAATTATAAGACTAAGGATTAGTAGGGGTAAAACAGAATATATAGAGTATGATTTTAGTAAAAAGGGAGACAGAGGGAATAAGAAAAGACAAGAAATAAAGTTAAGTGGGGATGTAGTAGGAGAGGCTGAGAGTTTCATATATTTAAGGTCCGTTGTACAGAAAAAGGGGGGGGGTTCGAAGAGGATATAAAACACTGGATTAAGTGTGGATAGATGAAGTAGAGAGAAACGGCATGTATTTTTGTGACAAAAGAATTCAAATCAGGTTAAAAGGTAAATATTATAAGATAGTGGTGAAACTTACAATGATATATGCAACAGAATGTCGGAAAGTAGATAGAAAAATAGAACAGAGAATTAGTGCAACAGAAATAAGAATGTTAAGATGGTTGAGTGAACAAAATTTAGAATGAGTATATAAGAGATAGTATAAGAATAACTTCGATAGTTGACAAAGTAAAGGAGAATAGATGATGCAAACTTTAAGGAGAGAAGAAAGAAAAGCAGTAAGATTAGTAAAGGATGTATATGTTGATAGAAAAAGGAAGAGAGAAAGACCGAAAAAGTGGTGGGGGTGTGATGGAGAGTGATATTTGGATGTTGGAAGAATTAAAGAAGTTAAGGAAAATAGAGTTAAGTGGAAATTTAGAACTAGGGTGGCCAACCCCCATTCCCTCAAATAAAAATAGTTAGGAGAAAAAATGAAGAAGAAGAAGAAAAAAAAAGAGAAATGCCCCCAGATTATTCAAAAAAGATTATTAATTATTAATAACTACTAGTTTCCATCGTAAGTCATCATCAGGTTACAAACGAATAATAAAAACATAAAAAAATGAATAGAAAAAATATGCAAATTAATAAACATAATTAAATAAAAATACCTAATTAATAAGTTATTACTACGAGTAGATAGTATATAAATATGATTAGGTATGTTATTTTATTTTAATTTTATTTATCATGTTTATACCAATATGATTTATCATTTTTATGTAACAAATTTTATTGATAATATTTTCATCGTTAGATTGGTTTAGGGGAACACGTTTGAGTATATTATATAATATGGAATTATAATAAGACAATTTTTGTAAACAACATGAATTATTAAAATCAATTAGAATTTATTATCATATCAGTTTGAGTATTTTTTATATATATTGAAATTAAATTTATTGTTGATATATTTATTATAAGATCTAAAAAGTTAATTTTATTTGTATTTTAAGCAGGGCTTAAAACCACTTCCGAAAAAAGCAGTATCCGGCAAAAATTTCGAGAACCTGTAATATCGATAAACAGTTCTAAGAATATTTTAAAAATATGTGGTTACCACTGTTCGATTAAAAATCGCTTTCTACTTCTCATAATCAGTTACCGGTTTTAGGCCGCTTCTGACTTTTTAAAGCAGTTCATTACAATGTAAATAAACTTTTGACAAACATTTATTATAATTATGACTATTCGTTGTCCAACTTTTTGGTCTATACTTTCCGATCCCGGAATATTCATTGGATTATTAAAATTATTTAGAAAATAAAGTCTATGATAAAGTAAGCTTCGTCGTTATCGTAAATAACACAGTTATAAAGAATTCATAATAATTATAAAATAATGGTCGTAAACAACGATTTTTTAACAATCAAGCCTGCTGTCACTTTAATATTTATTTTAACCACGGATTAACGTATATATATCACATATAATCTATATACTTTGTAGATACCTAACCTATATAATATGTCCATTCTTTAAACAATTGCTAATAAGGCGATCAGCTGATTAATTTATATATTATATAATTCACGTTTAGTAGGTGCACAGAATACCATAATATGACAATTTACGAGAAGTATAAAACAATAACAATAAATATCATTGATTACTATTTTTTAATTTTTGTTATCTTAAATTAAATTTCATTACACCAGCTATAAACAGTAGCATTAGTGACGACTGATGACCCATGGACGTATAATACATAGACATATAAATATATGGACTGCGCTATCCTCACCTCTAGCCCAACGATCGACAAACAAACTTGGTATGAGAAAGAAAGAAACTACTAGGGGATATCATGGAATAAACAATGAATGAATTTATTTATCCATGGATTTTATCATATAATTTTCAATTATTTGTGTATAGTAGTTTTGGCGAGTAATTTGAATAAATAACATAAAATTATGATGCGTTTTGTAATTTTCTATGGGCGCCTATGTTAATTGATATTTTAAAAACACAATTTTTTAATTAATCTGTATTGTAATATTGTGATACCCCTTAATAACCACTTACTACAAATAATCTATCTAACTTTTAAAACCTTTTTTACAGTAGAAAATAAATCAGCCCAAGGAATGTATAAGATCTTTTTTAACAAAAAATGTACATTTTAAAAATTAATAATTTATTACATTTAGAACCTAATAATAATAATAAAAAAAAAAAAAAAACGATAAATTTACTACTTGTAAATAGTTGTGTGTAGTTTATGTAATTTATTACTTACTTCATTCCACATTAGTATTACATTTGATAATCTGTATCATAGACAGATAAATATATTTATATTATGTCTATGTTCTGTATTATAAAATTGTTTGTCTAATGTGGAAAGTCTAATCATATCTAATAACCAGTAATAGTAATTAATAAAATTAATTATGTTCAACATAATAATTATTAAAAGAATATCATGTACAATTTATATATTACGTACTAAAATTATAACTTTATATTGATATCAAATCCTTATCATACATTATTATTATTATTAGTTTCTTCTTCCATGATATCCCCTAGTATATATAACTGACTCTCTTACTCAACAACTACTGCTTTCAGTTTCTCTTTCTAAGCGCAGTCCATATATTTATATGTCTATAATATAATATATATATTATGTGTATATATATACATACGTACTACGTACCTACTATTAAAATATACCCATACAATTGTCATATTATAATACAATAATAGGTATTATAAAATAAAGATTAAATTGTTATAAATAAAAATACTAAGTAAAAATTATGAAGGCATGATAAACAAAACAAATAAAATATATAATATAATAATATATAAATAATGAATTTTTTTTTGCACCTTAGAAAAGGGTTAGTGGTTATTTTTTTTTTGTTGATGACTTTCAACATGGGTTATCGGTTTCGTTTCAATTACCGGTAATGACATAAAACGATTACCGGTAAATTTAAAACCTCAAAATATAATTTTCGATTACCTATTACCGATGACCGATTCTTAGATTTAAAAATAAAAACCGTGAAGCGGTTTTCGGTTCTCAAAAAAGGGGTTTTTAACCGGTTTTCGGTAAAAATCGGGTACCAGTTTTAAGCCCTGATTTTAAGTGTAAATTTCATTTTGTTATTAATTTTATTTAAATTGATAACCATAACTTCTGCCTGTCGATTTGAACTTTTTAATAAAATATGTAATCGTCATCATTCATGAATATATTATTTCAAATAAGCAATTATGTATTGTTTATATACTTTGTAGTTTAATATGTAAATCGATTCATAATTGTACATATGTATAATTCAGAAAGTATAGCACTTAATTACATAATCCATTGTTAAACGGAGGTTTTTTAAATATTATTAAAGTTTTAAATGATTTATATGTCTTCAACATCACTTAAATAGTTATTAATATGTTAGTTATGTTAGTTATTAATAGTTATTTCTATATACCTATTCGATAATAGATAGTTCAATTAGTAGCTATTCAGTTTATTTATAGTTTATATACATAATATTTTATATAATATTATTATGTTATGTAACTTGTCTATGAGCAATAAGCAAATGAAGATAGTATATATTTACTTGAATACCTATAATAAACGTTAAATAAATAGGTATGTTTTATAATTTTTTTTTCATTATTCTAATTATTGAGTTATATCACTTTCGATTTTATTATTAATATTAAAAAAACAAATTAAATTAGACAATCGATGATAAATATTAAACAACATTAAATTAAACAAGTGCCTAAATTTTTATTAATATACATTTTTTTATTAAATAATGGTTGAAAAAAATAGTCATATTATCAATTTATCCATTTTATTCGTTAAAATATTAATAATAATATTAATCATTATTATTATTATTATCATCATTATTGTTATTAATTTGTATTTTTTTTACTTAATGCATTTTATTAATTGCTCCATTTTATTAGTTATCTCATAATTCTATAAACATTTTTACAAAGAATTGTATTTTTATACTGTAGAAAAAAAATTCCGTTTCTTCAAACTGAAGTACTGAAATTTGAGTCGTCTATTATTCACTGTTCTAATAGTGGTATTATAACTGCGATATGCGGCCGCCATCTATTCAGACAATAAACTAAAGACTGTATTCGAATTAAGATGCCAGTCGTCTAATGGCAACTCCAGCTCATTCACCTGAATCAGACAATGTTTACGAAAAAGCGTATTCGGTAAGTATACAAATATATTTTTTTTATATATCTAAAAAGTTTGACAACATAAAATAAAAAATGTTTTCTGGATATCCTAGATATAATATTTAAGAATAGGATTTTTAGATATTAATATAATACTTATATAATTTAATAATATGTTATATTATATGAAAGTTGTATTATTAAATAATTTAGTTTTATCTTTAATATAATGTAATAATTACACTATTTTTTTTTAACTCGTATTGAAAATCTTGAAAAAATTTAATTAGCAAATTTAAGTTTCAAATTTTATTTTCAACATATTTATATCATTTTATTACTAGTTTAATTTGTGTTACCTACCTATTATTTTCATCTCCGTATTCTAGTGACAAACTGTATATTTGACATTTAATATATAATAATATATATATAATATAATATATAACTGTTCTAAATTACTTTATGTAATGTATTCAGGGCCATCCCGAAGAAATATTTTTTTTTTTTTTTTTTTTTTGGGGGGGGGGGGGTGTAAAAATGTGAAAAAAAATAATATAATACTTCTCTTTAAAACTTAAAATAAGCAAAAAAAAAAGGCCATCGACTTTTTTTTACTATTTGACGATTGTTTTTCAAAGTTGACGGTGTGAGACACCTCTCGAGACGGCCCAGAATGTAGTATCTTTTATATTTACAATATTATTTATTTGAGAAAGATTTAAATTCAATATTTAATTAGACTATAATTTTAAGGTAGTATCTTATAAGCGAAATAATGTTATAATTTGGATTATGAAGGATACAATGTTTTGAATTCAGTTGTATATGGGCTCGATTTAATTATCATATTAATCATCTAAAGATACATTCTGAATTTATAATTACGATATCTGTAATAGCTGAATCTTCATGGAATGTAGTTTTTAAATTTCAAGACGTTTTTAACATAAGAACTTAGGCTAAATCTTTACAAAATCTTAATGTTTTATTTGAGCTTATATTTACGAACTTCTTATAATCTACATAAAAAACATAGCTATTAAAATTTTATAAAGGTAGGTATTTATGAATTTAATGATGAAAGTTTGTTATTTACACTTTGGATATTCTTATATATTGAAAGAAAATGGAGTTGGACTTATACTTATTTGTCAAAGAATTTTTGGTTCACCTTTTATTATGATTATTATATTTTATTCACATTTGTCACTATGGCTAACCAGCTCTTGACGTAAACTGTACAACATCAATTCTCTTTGAAATATAGTACAATCAGAAAAAAAATCTTAAATATTTTAGCTTTGAAACACTTTTTAGATTGGATTGTGAACAAAGTTTATAAAATACATCATCAACCGCCAGGTTATCATGACAAAAATAAAATATGTTCTTACTAGTACAATTTTGATCACATAAACTTGAGAGCTGAGAGTAGAGTCCAAGAGTTTGTACAGCATTTCTTTTAATTTAATTGCACGGATGAGAATGTTTAAGTGTGTCACTTCAGACAACGCTAACACCCAAAATATTTTTCTTTGGCACTAAGTATATATTCTTAAATATTTTAACGTGCGATACACTTATGGATTTCCGTTGATGAACTGTATTACCAACTGTAATACCATTTAATAGGTTTATATTTAAAACAGAAAAAATAGAGAAATTTTTCATCGGAAAATTTAAATTTACTGCAGAGTGATCGGAAGAGTTGTTATCACGCACTATGATTTATGTAATGACTTATGATTAATGTATCTATTATTAATTTCGAATGAAAAATAAAACAACAAATACTCCAAGAAAATAACTAGACAACAAATTCACATATTATACTATACTTCTCTTATTCTTCGTATTAATTGTAATTGTCTACGCTGAGTATTTTAGATTCTAAGCGTAGCAAGAAATAGATAAGTTTTCTAATAATGTGTCAGTTATTTTTTATTTATATGGGTTTTAAATTTTTCGGGTAATAAGGGTAAGATTTTTCAGGAACAGAGTTTTCTCATGGCAAATGGTTCTAGTTGGTAGGTACCTACTTTAATGAAGTAAACTATTTTATTTTTAAAGTAACAAGTAATTTCTTTTTAACACAAAGTAAAATGACTAAAATCATTATAAACTGGAAATTAATTATGCCAGAAATTAGAACGTACACTAAATATTTACTATAAGTACTATATTGACGTGGTTAAAATGTCAAAACTTGTTTACCACTTTTCGGTAATTTTTATAAAATTTAGAAATTTGATATATTTTTTATTATGTATGTAAACACATTTAGGATAGAAAAATTTAAAAGTTTAATTTTAGTTGATATTTTAAAAAGATATATTTTCGATTGTATTAGTAGTTTTCTTAAACGTAAAGAAAAGCTATGAAAAATAATAGAAAATTGTCATACATCGGAAAATAATACAAGATTCATCACCCCTAGTAATCTGTTTTATATGCAAAGTGCTTCCACTCTCTATTTACAAGCTTTTTTTTTATTAAATTTTTTCTATGGTAACAAGAAGTACAACCATTAACTCTTCCAAGGAAACCTCCATGAAATAAATCTGAGAATCTCTTAGCATTAAATCACCAATAAAATTTAAATATACATCTGAAAATATTACAGTTGATCTACCTATAAATACAAAATATATAATATATTAAATAAAAATGCAACATGAAAAATATTATATTGTAAAAGTTTTAATTTACTACAAGTTTCAGCAAAAATCCATCATCAGGTAATAAAAAAGCAGATGAAAAAAATTAAACAAAAAAAAATAGACGAAAAAAACTTAATACTAAATAAAAACTTTTATACAATACAATGTTCTTAGCATTGCATTTTTTTTTAACAGATATTAATTTATTAATAACATTTTATTATACTTAACAAATACTGCATTTTTATTTAAAATATACTTCAAACAACTGTTTTTATGACTTCTATCGTGAGAAGTTTTACAATTATCTCATTTTCAATTGTAACATATTTTACTTTTTTGTTATTTGTTATAATGTGTTTTATTGCAAAGAAAAATACTACATTCATCCTATTTGGTTTATAATAGATAATTGTATTTATTTTTCAAATATTTATTTTGTTTATAGAATACAAATATGTATTATTTTTAATTGGATTTAGTTTTCTATAATTATAATTTACAATAGTTTACAATATACAACTGGTTTTTAAAATATAAAACTTAAAATATTTTTGTACATTTATATAATATAAAATACAACAAAAAAATTTTACCAGATTATTTGAAAATGCATTATTTTGAAATAAATAGTTTGAACCATAAATCATCTTCAGGTTCAATATACTATATATAATATATATAATATATGATAGAAACTAATATTTGATAGAAGAATCGAATTATTTCCTTTGGGTGTGTACTGATAGTATTTTAATATTTTAAAGCTATAGCCTATAACTATTATTAATAATGTCGTTAAAAACTATTTATATTATGTAAATTTTGTAATTCTTTTCTCGTTAAGAACCAATGTTTTTGAATATCATTTCGTTTTTAAAATAACAAAAATTACAAAGAATTAACAAAAAAAAATTTATGAATGTATTAATTATATGCATTCCTTACATTTTATGATTCTAAAGATATTTTTCTTCTTGCTGAAAAAAATTTATTTTTTTTATTTTTTAAATATGAGTACTTAGATGCCAACGTAAAATACTATTTTAGGAAAATGAAGAAATTAATAGAATTCATATGGTAGGTAATTATAATCATCGAACAAAAATCTAAGATAATTGAAGAAACAAAGACCAAGACAACCCTTTCTTTAACAAATAATATTATGATAGATATTTTAGAAAAAATAATACTATATTATTATGATTAAATATTGATACCTAAAATAATAGATAAATAAATATTACAAGGAACATACATATTAATATTGATATGTTATATAGAACGGCATGTAAAAATATTAAACTATAGGTACTCTAAAGATTTAAAAAATAATTAGACATACAAAATAAATTATTTAGTATATTAAATATATTTTAAAATATTATAAAAATACTTTTTCTTTGCAAAATTTTTGCTTTTACTTACATAAATTACATAGTTCTCCTATATTTTCATTTATAAAAACGCTAAATTAAGTTTGTGTATTGCATAGTTATGGTTATTTTTCTCTCAATGGAATACTTTGTTATTTATATAATCACGTCAAAAAGTTATTAAAAAAATTATTAGAAATAATATTAAAATGGTAGTTACGTAACAATTAAGTAGCGTGTTTGGCAACTATTTAGTGTTCATTTGAAGTTTCAAGAATTACCTACCTTATAATGACAATATGACTAATTACAATTTGTCTATTATACAGTTTTTTTTTAATATTTCATTTTGGCCACTAGAATGAGTGAAAAAAAGTAGCTCAAAGCTAATATATAGGATATTTTTTTTCCAATTGTGTTTTTCTCTTCCGTATTATACCAATACCAACGTTAGTTAAAAATAAAATGAACAATATTTCTACAGCTTATCGACCGCATTCAGTAATCCAGTATCAACTAATCATAGTTTACTATATAAGGTATAAATCTGCACATTTAAAATTCCATATTATTGTAATTTGGCCAGTGCATTCTAGCTGTCATAAATAGATTATAAAATTTAATTTCAGAGTATTTTTTTGTTGTATTAATGATGATATAGCAAATTTGGGATTGTTGAAATACTTAATATTTAAGCATAAATAATATTAGAAGGACCAAAAAACAACTTTTAAAATAAACGCATATATTGTCGAGTTGAAAATGAGTTGGGAGTTAAAAATGTATTTTGTGTTTTATCAAAATCTATATTTTATCGGCTCTAGTAACTTCATTGTTTATTTATTTTTTGTGTCTAAATCAAAGACACTGTGTGACCTATTAAAATAAGAATATTTTGGATTAGCAAATATAGTGATGAAATCCATTTATCGTGTACATGATAATTATTATAATGAAATAGGTCAATTAAGATAATACTGTAAAAACGTTGAAATTCAATACCATAATTTCAAAACTATGTAAAACCAGAAAAAATCTAAAGACAACATCGTGTTCAGTAGATATGGAAAATACATATTTTGCAAAAAAAATTTAAAAATCACATGGGCCCTAAAATAGATTTGTTCCGAAGTTGAAGTTTTTTTCTATTATTTCGTAAATTAATAATTATATAATATAGCATAGTCATAAAATTAATTTTGACAATAACCGAACTAATTTTCCGATAGCCATTTTAATATTAAGAAAGTTATCGATAAAATTATATTCAATCAACAAACACTTAGCTATATTTAGTAAAGCAAAAGAATATACATAATATGAACGATAAGAAATAAATTTATATACATTTTTACATACATAAAAATTATAGATTTTTTCAATACAATGACTTTTAATGTTTTAATACTATAATTAATTAAATAGTTTAAGATGTATTAATATAATATATAATAAATATGACTAGATGTCGTGAATTAATTTATTTTTAAAATTAATTATAAATATTAAAAAAAACTTTTTAAAAGTTTGAAATTTGTCTGGATTTTGTATACATTTTAATTTTAAACTGTCAATCAAACGTGTTTTGAACGACCGACCGTAAAAATAAATAGCTATAAACAAAAGAAATATATTTCCCGGAAATTACTTATACAAAATGTGTGGTTTTGATCGACGCTCAATAGCTAGATCTTAGTTGACAAGAACATCAAAACCACTATTAGCTTATTGAACGAAGTAATAGGATATTTTAATTAATTATAAATAGTTACATTTTGTAGATTATAGAATCACGTATTCACTTCACCGTCCATTATAAAAATGTTTTGTAAAAAATATGAAATCTAAAGAAATAACTTTAACTAAAACCTTCACAGAAAAAAAAACTATAAGCACAAAAAAAATATACACGGTAATCAGGTCAGCGTATAGTTTCAAAAATTACTATATACTGATATGAAAATTACATTGCTTGTTTGGACGGCGATATGAAAAGACCAGGCTTAGTCTGATATATAGTGAATAGTGTATAGTGTATAGTGTATAGTGTATAGTGTGTAGTGTATAGTGTATAGTGTATTTATTTATTTATTTATTGTTTATTTAAACGGAACGATCCCAATGTACATAGCAGTGAATAATAGGTGATGGGTAATAACATATAGTATTAATCATTAAAAAAGAAAAATACAGTAGTGGTCGAATAAATCATAACGGTTAATACATAATATAGTTAAAATAATTTAATTAATAATAATTTAACGTATAGCAAAAAACAAGATATTTACAAGATTCTAGTGAATTACAAACAAAAATATCGGTATTTAATACATTTAAAAGTTTCATAACACGAATAGATTTAGGAGATTCAGTATAATTATATTTATGACGCAGAATAAAAAAAGTAGTATTAGATCTAGTGGCATAAGCTGGAACATAGAAATTTAATTTTTGTAAAAATTCTGTGCAACCAACCTTGTTATTAAGGACATTATATAAAAAATTTAAATCTAATTTTTTTCTACGGATTTCGAGTTCAAGGAGGTAAGAATAGGACCATAGTTTGTATGAGGCTCTCTAGGAATGTGACAATTGAGATAAAGGAAACGTAAAAATTCATGCTGGACAACTTCTAGAGACTTTATTTGACCTTTCAAATAGGGAGACCATATAAGGGAACAGTATTCTAGATTAGATCGAATGTAAGAACAGTAAACCAGACGGAAAGCATGCATGTCTTTAAAATGTTTACAACAACTTTTTATAATATATATTTATTTAATTCATTATTCGCAAACATATTATTGTAATTAAATTTAAATGTGAAATTGTAAACTTTATTTCATAATTTTATTGAATATTTTTTTCCCCATTGATTGTTATTGCGTGTTTTATGGTATAACTACTACCAAATCACTGCCAAATCACTTTCCGGATTATTTTAAAGACTTATTATATTTAATTTTAATTTTAATACAAGATACTAATAAAAGTTATAGTTGTAGATATAATTGAAAATTCTTTATAGCTGATTTAAATATAAATAAAATAAAATACAAAAAAACTATAGGTTAGACATTTGTACGAGAAGTACGAGAAATAATTATAAAAATAAAAGTTGTAATAATATTTAAATTATTATTTACTATTATAATTATTATATATATTTAAATTTTAAATAACTTTTACCCATAATGGAAAAATTTTAGTGTAGTAGAAACCTAATAAAATATGGGTCGAACGAAACATCAGAGACTAATTTTCATGATGTAGCTGTTCTTCGATATAAATATTAAAAAAACATTTAATAGATAATTATAAATTAATATATTATGTTATTTTCAATTATCTATTATTATTCCTGAAATATATTTATATCGTTAAAATACATGTTTAACTAACTTAATTTATGTTAAAAATTTAATAATATTATAATATAATTATCACCAGAATTATAATTATAAATTATAAATTATATTACAATTTAAATTAACAGTTTTATATCCATTTTTTTTCCGAATTCTAACATGCTTTTTGCATCTTCACATTATATTTGGGAAGTCAAAAATAGTTCTTAATAACTACGATAAGAATAGCTACCAAATTATTGGACTGATTTGATAATTATGGTGGGCTTGCATCAGAGAACAGACGCCACCAGCAAGAAAAATACCGATGGCTACCCAATTCTCTATCTGAACAAATTATATTACAATAAAATTTAAATAATAGCAAAATGTAAAATTTGAACAACATAGATTTTATAAGATTTAAAGCTATAAAAATTAATTGAGTAAATTATAATTTCTCAAAAATGTGTTATCTACATAGTTAACAATCCAACCAACTATTATGAATCAAAATATAAATTTATTGATTTAGCCTGCCAATGAAATCATAGTCAAATACAAACTTAACTTGTGCTTTGAAAAAAAATATTTGGAATTATTATTATTAATAATAATAATAATTTTCATTTGTTTTTGTTTATATAAAATTTTTAATTTTGGAGTAATTTTTCGTTTTAAAGTTTGACATTGTTATAATTTACATTATTTATTTTCACTGTATAAAAAATATAACATACAATGAAATATATGGTAATAATATAATCATCAAGATGATCGTAATATTCGTATATGAAATACATGGAGTGTAACACTATTCTTTTTTTCATAAAAGAGAGATGTTAACCTCCTCCCCCCAACATTCGTTTCCGCTGGATTAGCTATTAATATGAGCCACTGAAAACAGTAACTGACCCAACGAGTATATAATATTCCCTTTTTTTTAATTCATATTTTAATGAAGATTTAAAAAATACATTCTAAACTTCCATAATGTAATTATACAACATAAACAGTTATGTGTAAAATCTAATCTCTGAGATGTAACATAATAATCTCAATGTATGTTAAAGGTTAAGTATTTTTACATAAATACCATCTAGGAATATGTTTAGTACCTACGCTTAATGTCGAATTTCTCGAAGTTACTGCATATGCGATGTCACAAGACATAAAAAAACGGTCTATGTTTAATCACATTGTAATCTCTATACAATAGCAACTCGTGGGTGAAATATCTGGTGGTACACACAACCAAAAAATACTACGGATAAATAAGAAATATATGTATTAACAATATTATATTATGTTATTTTCTCTAAAATTCTCTAATGGATAGGTACTGAAATAACGAACGTGATGTCATTAATTTATTAAGAACATACCTACATTCATATAAAATATAATTCATTTTACCTTATGCTTATATAACCTAGATAAGTGATATCCTGGTAACATCTGAAAATGGGTAGATAATAACTGTACCAAACGACAAACGTCGTTACGACCACAGAATATAGTTAGATATACATAGTTGGTTTATACGTTCATATTATTTGGCTAGTCGTACAGAATAAAAAAAATAAAAATAAAATTGTTTGATAATTTGTAATATGTTAGACGATATTAAGTAAACAAGGAGTTCCGGCGAATGATACAGGGCAGTGCAATGTCAGATTAAATGGTTCAGCTAGTTTTTATCCTGAAAACTTTATTGCAATCTAATGTAATGTTTTTACTTTCTCGTGTTTTATTCGGAAAAAAAAATTCAAATGTAAAATTAAATTTCTCCACAACAATACATATATTTTTTACAATAATACTCATTATGAGCGCCAAGGGGTTTTCGACATGGTTACTTCGACCCATAATAATAAAAATATGGAGGCCCGTAATTGAGTCTCACGACATACATTTTATAATTGGTGGTCCCCAGAACTGGGTCTCATTTATCGGTATTTTTTTTATCGGATTTGAATTCTATAGTGTTGCTACTCTATTTTGGCATTCGTAGCAACGGAATAAGTTAATTAGATACTTTTTTTTTATAAATATTTTTCTATTAACAAATATTTAACGTATATTTTCAACAACTACCTACTTCGTCATATCAATTATTGTTTTTTTCATATACATAATTCATAAATAATAATAATATTATATAAAATAAATTTTATCACACACGTGGTGTTTCAATAATAAGAAATGTTATCCGTTTATTTTGTTATCTATTTTTTGGAATATTTTACTAATATTATGTAATTCTAATTTGTTTGTCAAGAAGATATATTATTATATACCAAATAAAACTTGAGGTCTTAATTATTTTAATTATTATTATTAAGTTTGTAATTTTAAATATCATTTATAACAGTTATATAACTTTTATCTTTAATTTTTGTTTTATTTTTTTTTAAGAACATAATTTGTAAATAAAAAACTTAAGTTTTTTATTGATACTTAATTCAACTAGAGGATTCTAATTTATTTTGAAATATATTAATTTATTAATTTTAAATTTAAAAAAGAGTATTTTAAAATATGTTGTGTAAACTTTTTATAATATGTTTAAGGGTCATTTTGTTACCTATTTATGTATACAATTGTTGAGGTTCAATAATGAGTCTCATTCAGGGTAATTTTACTATTGAGGGTCAAATATGGGTCTCATAATAACAGAAAAAACAATAGTTTTTTTCTGCTTGACATCGAGTAGCCATGAGACATATTCCGGGGTCTCACTCCTAATTAATTAAAAATATAATTTACTCTTCTTGTACTTATAAGCCTCATTAAGCGTATGTACAAAATTGAAATTATTTGAAAAATATTTTTTTCCAAAATTTTTATGAGTAACCCATGGTAAAAATCACATGGCGGTTTGATCATAGGAAAGTGAGACCAAAATTTGGGTCTCATGGCGCTCAATGAATTAAACATGTTTTCTCTCACTCATATCATGTATGCCCAATATAACCTCAGAAATTTAAACAATAACCCATACTCTTTGTTATTATGTTTTAAAATAAATAAATTATGGTTGCTACACGGTAAGTGATAAACTCATCAAGTTATCATATTTTGAAATTGTTTTATATTTTATGAAAAAAATAATTAATGGCCTCATTGATACCTACTGTTGAACTTTTAAATGGTATTATTTTCCGTGTTCCAGTATATAACTCACGCAAATGTTATTCTTTCTGCATTCTCATCTGTAATACCAATTATTTAAGAAACATTCTACATTTTAGATTAGGTAATACGTTTTATCAGGGCCGGCAGAAAGGCAATGTAACCGAAGCAATTGCTTAGAGCTCCACGATATATAAAAACTTAAAACATATATTTTATTGAGACCTGAGAAAAAAAACACAATACTTTTTAATTATTTATTTCTACGCATCATTTTCCCCACGATTTTATTTAAGGTATTTCTTTATTACTAACAATAATTATAATATCCTAATAAAATAATATAATATCCTAACAATAACTAAATTCGTAGCGCCATTCCTGCGTTTTATCAATAAGGATGCCCCTATAATATAATATGTTTAATCAATTATTTGCTGTTTTATACAATATACACAATATACATTTGTTTCTATTATTATAATATAAATATATTAGTCAAGCCCGTTTATGTTGAAAATAAAAAATAAATAAACAAAATACTACTTACGTAGATTACCCATAATAAAGTTTCTATGAAAAGAAATTTAATCTGGCCGAGAACTCTTTCCTAATAACACACTTAATGGGTTATTTTGTAAATAATAGTGTGTAATAAGAATTATTTCTCTATTTATGTATTTTATAAAAATATAAACTTGTATACATATTTTTTGCAATCAATGTTTTTTTTATATTTATATTAATTTATTTCAAACCAACGTAATTATAACTAACTAATTTTAGACTAAATGTATATATATATATATTCAATTGTTCAATACTAATTTTAGTGCACACTTTGTGTTATAGATCTCAGTTTCGATATTTTTTACCGTGCTATTTTGGTTCTATAACGGAGTTTTCAATAAATTTGCATAACGATTTTTATATGGATCTTAACGTGCTTTATAAATGTAATAGTTACTTAAAATACCATGTGAAAGTTCTTAAAGAAAACGGTTTATGTACGGTGTAATAGTTTAAAAAATCGCTGTGCTGATTTATCAAACTTTTTTCTGTTAAAACACTGTTTGATGGTTTAAATTTTAACGGTGTCAAAGAAGTACTTTTGATCGAGGTTTTCATCGTGTGATGGTTTAAACAAATTATTATGATAATACCATGAGGACATTAACATGATAAAAACGGTTCAACTATTTATACTGTTCCAAATTGTTGTCATTGTTCATTGCTATATCTATTAAGTAGATATATAATATATATATATATATATATATACTTAAAAGAGACAATAAAAATTTGGAATAGCATAAATAACTTATTTTTAACATATTAAAATCACCATTATATATAAAAGCTGTTCTTATTCCTACTTTAAAAATTATTTAATATTAATAAAAACATATGGGAAATAGATATCAAGGGTTTAAAAACAAAATTTATCTTTGGAGGTAAAGTATAATGGAGACAAATGGAAGAAAATAGTGTTGGAAGTACGGTTCTCAATGAAGTAATGAACTATAATCAAGTAGGAGAAGAACAATATAGTTATATGATTAATTGTTAAAATTTGTTTATTATTTTATTATAAAACAAAAAATAGTAAAAAAACATATCATATACATATAGAAAAAAATTGTAGTTGGGAATCTTTCCTTTTCTAATTATATTTTATCTATAGGTACAGATATAAATAGGTTATAACTTATAATGAAATTGGTATACTGTGGTAAAATTGAAAACTGCTGTCGGCTGTTGAAGATCGCCGGAGAATAATTACAGTACTTTAAAGATACCGATGACTCGGATCATGCACTATAATCTAATGTTACAAACGGGCATGTACATTACTTAATGTGACAACACGTTTAATAGTGATAAGTGATCAAAAATATCCGTACATCACCTGATCGGCGAAATAACGACGTATACTTCACGAAGACGACCGCATATGTCGTAACAACGCACAATTTAGGAAAAACTTGGATACTTGAAAATAAAAATATGATGCACGGTCGTTATGTAAGTACTCATGTACATTTCACTCTTAGTGTACCGGACAACGAATTACACTACGATTGCATTTTGTACGAACCGATTTAGTTTTTAAAGTTTTCATTTTAACCGTTACACTGAACGTGCATTATAAAAGTATTTTTCGACACGACAGTACACAGTGTCTTCACCGTATTATGGGTAGGTACGGTGTATTATAACCGACCCTGAACCAAAAAATTGTTACTCCTGTTTCATCCTCAGATAGGAAACACTGAAATAAATATTCTAGAAAATATTTCAATGCCTAATTTTATTATTGTACCTAAAACATAATTGCATATGACAATATTATAGAACATACATAAGCGTGCACGCAAGGTGTTCCGAGTATGCCCGGACATACCCCGAAAATTTTCTCCTGGGGAACAATTTACATAATTATCATATTTACGTAACTGAAAATATTATCTACATCTCTTAAATTATCGCTTTCCGTATTTTCATTTACTTTTCGTAATTGGAAAATAATATAATAACACAATTTTAAAATTTTCACCAACTATTAACTGTAGCACTTTATTAGTGATACAATTCTCAAAACTTTTTGACCATTTTTCAGTATTTTATGAAAAAAATTAAATTTGGTTTTTACATTTAGATACACATTTTTGGGGAGAAGTAATCAATAAATAATACCGGGTAAAGCGAGTTAACTGAGAGAAAATGTATTTTTAGTTAAGGTTATTTATGTATCTATTTTTCAGTAGTTAAGCATATAATAAGAAAATCCTACACTACCCCGCCCGAAAGTCAAAGGGTTAGTATCTGGCCAGCATTTTATTTTTAATAAATAAAAGTAATTCCTTATGAAATAAATAATTAGAAATATTTTAATAACATAATATCATAATGTAGACACCGGTTTCCATATAAAGCCTTGTAACTAAGTTTAAAATGTTAGTCTTAACTGAAATTGCAAATGGCATTCATAATAAAATATAGGAAATGAAAATTGATAAGGTAAAAAAAATCAATTAATTGTTAATTTGTTAATAAATTCAAATCCTTTTCCAAATCCAAATTAGACTATACGCTAAATTACTGCAATGGACAAAACATGGACAAACTTTTGAGTAAAATGTATAAGAAATTCATGAATCATTTCCACGTGTGTTCCTGAGTGTACGTTATCGGGGTGCACAATGCTAATAATGATATTTACGGGTTTCTGGTAGTGAGGTTTACACATACTAATAGCATTTTCCATCTATTTTATTTATTTACACTACACTAGTGTATACTGTATGACACTACACTCGTGTAACAACAAAAGCAGCAATGCGTTCAATAAAAATTATTTTTTTTTATGAGGTGGAATATGTTTGGTAATTGGTTGATATCGGGCAATTAAATAAATGTTAATAGTACTGGGGGCGATGCCAGCGACTTTATTATTGTATAACTTATCGGGTGAAAACCGGTCGCCTGGCGGCGAAACGTAGTCGTAAGATATCATTATATTCCAAAAATACACTCATAAACACCTAGCTAACACGTCATTTCTTATTGTTTTATTTTAACCATAATTTATTGTTTATATTTTATTTAAGTTTTCATAACCCTATTTACAAAATGAATATAAATTTTATATAAATAATACAATGTGTGGATTAACGTATTATCTTATCACGAAAAATACTTATCAAAATAAATGATAATTTGACAACGCTAAAGTTCATGGTGGACTAGTGGTCTGCACTCGTGTAGATAATAAATACACCGTACTTTCATATGAAATTTGCATTATCTACTTCACTGTTGATACCAGTTGATAATAATCATTATCACACAAATAATGTGCACCAGTGCACACGAGTGTAGGTATATGGAAAACGCTATAATATTAATTTACACAAGCACACAAACATTTTCAAATTACTTGAATAGTGCTTAAACAATAACCCTTAAAATTAGCAGAGAGCCGCCTTAACCTCAATACAACATAGCGATAATGTTATGAAATATACATAGCACAATAGGAAAGTAATATGCAAAAATTATCATATATTCATTTTATATTTGTTAATAAAAGCATAAAATGTATGCTATAAATAAACTAAATTTTTATAGGCCATAATAATTTTAATTAAATCATTTATATATTTATAATATCATATTACCATTAAAATAAAATGTTTACTATTAAAATACCTGAAAAACCACTACTATTATAAATATTTACGTTCATTTGTAACCGAAATTTAATACCATGAAACGTTGATCTGTTAATTAAAATTTACTTTTGTTTAGCTGATATAAAATTAAATGGAGCATTTCACCCGCACTAAATTGAAAATGTATTCGTTTAAGAAACACATTTAAAACACCATATCTGGCTTTTGTTAGATCAAATGTCCTATTACACTAAAATTTAAAGAGAAAATAATGTCCAATAGTAAATTCTAAAACTAAGATAATTTGGTAAATTTTACCAATTTCACTGTTAGTATACATTCATTCATTGTTGGTAGTTCTTATTGTATCATTATTTATAAACAATTTAATGATAGTACTATTTTATAGACTTGATTATTTTATTAATTTATATTTAATAAAAGAACAACTTAATGAAGTAGACTGTATTAAAAATGATTGTTCTTATTGTTTACATAATTGTTTGTAACATTATACATTGATTTATAATTTGTAAGTAGAATGAATTAAAATATAAATTAAAACATTTCCTGGAGCATATTCTTTTATAAGCGTGGAATGTGTATACTGTCATTTCCAAAAAATAAAAATAAAAAAATTACAACCTTAAATATGATAACATAAAGAAGTTATTAATTACATATTAGTGTTACCAAATATTACCCGACAATTATAATATCATAGAATTTTTATTTTTTTAGTAAAAAAAAGTTTGTGTCTTTTTGACATTTTCACTAAAGATTATTTAGTATACAATTAATAAAATTTAATTAATAAAACAATTCTAAATAAGATTATTTATAATACAAAAAAACATCGTAAGTCTTTCAAATTTGAATTAATTTAATAAGAGTATTTAGCTAATTTCCAAAATGATGCAAAAAAAGTTTTTTAGCTCAAAATTGAAATATTATTGATAAATACGGATAAATTATAATTAGGTATTTTTTTTGTTTAAGAATTATACATTATACATTGGTATTAATTACACGGTTTCAAATTTAACTCGAAATTCGTGTTAAAAATCACCTTATTAGTACATCAGGGTATACATGAAAACTGGGATCTCCAAACTACGGCCTACGGGCCAAATCCGACCCACGAACAAGTTTTAACTGGACCCCTCAATGAATGATAAAAATCTAAAAATATGTGTTATATCTTACTATAGCATAGTTAGTTTTAAATTTTTTTGAAATAAATAGAAACAGATTACCCAGGTATACCATATTATACAGCAATTCGACAACTCAGCCATGTTTTTTATTACGATTTTTTGGGATAAGAAATGAAGTTGAAATTTTTTTAATTGAAAAGATTTGACCATTGTTTTTACTACCTAGCAGATTGTGAATGGATTTGGAAATTAGCTTTTTTGTAAGCACAAAATATGTAAAATTATTAATCAAAATTACATATATATTTTTTAATTATTATATATACAATATTTCTGTAAAATTAAAAATAATTTGTTTTATTAAACTTTTGGCCTGCTAAGTTTGCTTAATTTTTCATATGACCCTCGAATAAAAAATTTTAGAATATAATATATTGTAACATATTATGATGCTTTAAAATTATAATGTAATTCATTAATTTTTTTTCAATTTAACACTGAATATTTATGGAATGAACTTAATTCCATACTATTTTTGGAGTATGATATAATTTATCATTATTTTCTACTTTAATAAAACATATACTCACTAAATTATCAAAGGACTTCCCTGCTCAAAACAGTAAACTTTGCAAATAAACTATATTCAAATATACATAACAAAAACATATTTGTAAGAACATGATAAATGTTTAAGTAAATAAGTTTATATTAAATAACATTTAACACTAATATGATTTAAACTGCTAAGTACTTAATCATTTATGAATTACTGAAAACACTTACTTATTGTATTTATTTACAATTTTATTTTTTTTTTACACATATACAAAAACGTAATAATTAGGTATTATGCAAATATGCCAATACGCTATTGATCATTGTTATTACCATAAATTATAATGTTAATTATGTATAACGGAAAATAGTAGCCATTTGGATGAGTTCATTTCGCATTCACTCTGTACCAACAATAGACAATATAATAGCAGCATATAGAGTGAGCGCCTCACAGAAATTTTCCTTTGATATAATATCATTATATTGTAATAATAATAATAATTAATATGAAATTATTTACTTTCGAATAATATGTTTACTTTGTGTTCATATAATATATTATAGCGTATAGTCCAGATATTAAACAAGAGGAGCGTTTATTGTGTAGGGTAAAGTGTATCGTGTGTATACCCTCTGGACGTCTCAATCGTATTTATTATTTTCCTCTAAGCATGACTGACCTTACCAAAAGAGCTATTTTCGATTTCGCTATTGAATTCGCCGTCTATTTAGCAAAGACACATATTGTACAATCCTACCCCATTTTTCGCATGCATGCACGATTTGGGTATTTCGTCACTTTTTATCGTAAATTCAACAAATCTCAACACTCGACACACGAAATTTATTCCATTTTCACTGCTGCTGTTAATATTCTCAATGCTATCTTGCGTTCAAACTTACCTTGTAACCCTATAGTTTCCACCACTAGGAGGTAAGCTAAATCTGACACATTTGCATTTTGCACCATGTGAATTGACAGCTGTTTTACTTACATACCTAGTCGTGTATGCGTGTATTATAATGCGTTTTAATACCATTTGCCGATATTCGATTTTAAATATGATCCCATCACATACATAAAACGATAACTGGGAATTTGGATTTCCGTCGGCCATCGTTCCATACAAATGTAAACGAACTAATTCGCGCATAACAACTCTCCTGAGAGCATTTATGCAAAACGCAGTATTTTTGAAGCCCGTACCTATACACTCGCATTCCCTTAAAATGTTTCTCTGTTTTCCCCACGCTTATACATAATATCTAGAGGTGACATCCCATCCATGTCATCCCGAAAGTTTATAATATTGTACACTCTTTCAAAACGATTTCGTTTACAAAAATGTATAGCTACAATATTATAAAATAACGAAAAGTCGGTTCGAAAATCAGATGGATATTTTGTGTGGATCACTAATACGGGTAGATGAACTCCCTTTGGATGGTTGTGTTTAAATTATATATGTTTATTTTATTATATACAATCATTATATTATATTATTTATTATATATATATATTTTAAATCAATGTAACTCATCATTCGTTTAAAAAACGAGCTTGAATAGAGCTCGATTTATTTTAATGTTCACAAATTAAAATTTTTTTCTTAAATGAAATTAATATATAAAAATGAATAATAAAAATAAAATTAAATGTGCCTAGAGTTTTTGTAAAATAATTGTGTCAAACGTAAGTCATCATCAGGTTACAAATTAAAAATAAAAAATAAAAATATATGAAAACAAATAATCAGAATACATAAATTATAGAATGTTATCATAGTTTATATTTCAATATAAAAAATACTTAATAATATCAAATAACCAAAAAAATATATGGGATAAATTTATTATTAAAATAATTATCTACTCATACATATAGTCTTATAAAGTATTTGAGTAAATATATTTAAATACTTTTATAGTATTTTGAATACTTTTTAAATACATTTTAATTAAAGTATTTTCAAAGTATTTGAAATAAATACTATTCCATTGGTATTTTTACTAGAATTACAAATACTTTTATTTAAACACTTCTGAATACAATTTCTTACAATAAGTTTTAATAATAATACATTTCATTCAATCAAAATGAATTTTACAATCATACCAATGTTCCAGAATCTAGACTCTAGATAAAAGATATAATTGTATTTTAAATACACTTATTACCTAGGTATCCCTATGTATAGTTTATTTCTACTATCTACGTCTAATTTTTGTTGACAATTATCTCTAAGCGGGATACCGTTTCCACGGACCATTGGTCCCATTGTATGACACGAAGTCCTAAGTGACTTATTTAGTTACATTGCCCATTTAGATAAATAATTAGGCATTCAAATATTAATAAAATATATGTGATTTTTTTAATATACTTAAAAATTATTTCAAATAACCTAAGAATTTAATGACATGTTTAAGTATAGGTACCTAATGACTTAAAAATTTCGGTTTAATAAATATTTGAGTATTACTCTGAATACTTTTTTTTGATGATATTATTTTCTCACTTAAATACTGCAGTTTTAAAGTATTTTTTACAACTTTGATTATTAATATTATATCATTGCGCCCTTAAAAATATTTATAAATAAACTGTACAAGTTTAATCTAAGAAGTTATGGCTAAACATAATGTACGATATATGTATCGTCTCCTATAGTCATACATTAACAAATTTTTTGGTATAAAATATCCGGTCTATTTAATCTTACTTTGTTTTCCAGATCATCTTATATAACCAAGTCTATGTTCCAAAAGATATAGGTATTTTGAGTTTATTAATTTGTATCATTTTCAGTAAAATTCACAAGGCGCTAAAATTTTATAAAAATAACATGTGATTTTATGCACAATCATTAATATTTCATGTTAGACTAAAAGAAAGATTGTTATTTATCCATGATAACCTCAGAAAAATTGTGTAGAAAACACACCTGACTACTTCCAAAATTTTAATAACGCCTACAAATTTAAAAATTCAACGGTCGTCAATGGCGTTATATAATAATTTAGAAATTTATAAAATATTTTACTAACCATATATTTTTTGAATTTTGAAAAAAAAAATTTTATTTATGATAATGAACAAATGAATGCCTATAAATACTCCCAGTAAAATACTTATTACCCAATAATATCCATGATAATATTTAAGTCGCACATTGTATGTATCACACATTATTCAATCAATATTTTTGAATCCCTGATCCGATCAAACGTGTGACATCACCCGAGGGTGCAGATGAACTGGACGGGTTATACATATTTTAAAATTTATTTTATATTTACTACGGACAATGTACCTGAATATAGAATTTTATTTTTTACCGATACTTTGAAATAATTTATAACCTAAAATACACTTAGTATATATAAATTTGTGTAGGTATTTATACATCTACAATATATATTTAACTTATACTTAGGATTTGAACCGATTTTCAAAACCCATTTTTTTGTTTTATAGAACCTAAAATGGTAAACGATAATATTAATTTAGAAAATCGAAGTGCTTTGTTTTTGACAACTATATTTACAAAGCCATTCTACAAAAAATAATGAACTTGTTTTTCATATCAAAATTGTGATTATTTTTTTAATTATTAAATTTTAATTTATCAGACTTATATCTCACAATTATTCAAAACCCAAATGTAAATGATATGATATAACAATATTTTGTTTAAACCGATGGTGTAATCGAAACCGACAATCAAAAAAATAATATTAGATTTTTAATACCGGTAATTAAAGCCGATTACATTAAAATCTTAAAATCTCATTAAAAAAAAAAAAAAAAAAAACAAAAAAAAACTAAAACAATTAAAATCAAAAGCGATATGATATATTATGATAAATGTGATATATATTATGATATATACCTATATATGATTTTAACATATAAAAATATTAATATAATTAAATTTTTTTTTTCCCAATATTATGGCTGTAAAAACGTTGATCCGGCCATTTATGCATATTTTAATTATTATAATGCCATACATTCTTATTATACGCACATTATTTCATAATTTATACATATGGTATTGTGTATAGCTATCTAATCTCTTTGAAAGCTTTTGTCGGAATCTATCGGTTACACTTGTGTTCATCACATTCTCAATGTATTATTATTATCATAATCGTTATTATATCCGACATACGAGCACATAAATACATAGATTTATTCGTGTTGATATAAGATAAAATATTTATAAAAGTATTATCTACATAATTTTCTGTTGGTATATTTTAACGATCAATACTATTTTTATAGGTACTCTATATAAAGCAAAATTTAAAATTGAAATTTTTAACTTTTTTAAATAATATTATATGTGAACACAGGAGGCAATCTGTGTACGAAGGGTGTTATATTCCGGTATATTGAATCGCATTGTCGGTGATAACAAAAAAAAAAAAGCCTGATAACGTTTGCGTGCATGTATATGTAACTTATATATACGTTTTATAAGCTCTATATTATGCTTAGTGTGGTCGTTTTGCATATTACTGTAAATTACATATACCTACCTAAAAGTTGGCATTATAATGTTATGTCATGGTGGTGAATGTTTTGTATAGTTTCCGATAACGTTATTTCATATACCTACATATATATATATATATATATATATATATATATAACATCTGGCGCATCTGATTAAAAGTCAAGGAACACCGTTTGATAACAAAACGCGGAATTCTCTATCGTTTCCACGACAAAATATTCATAATGAAAACAAATTTTTAAAATGATAAACAATACCTAATAATTAATTAAGCTGTTAAAAAAACTGTATTCGTTGTTTACGATTCTATATACCAGCTACCAGCTACTTGAAATTGTGAGTGATAATAATCCGGCTAATCGGTGATAAATACGCAGAATTACGTGATAACATTTTCACCGTCCAGCGCGCCATTTAATTTAGTCGATTGCCGATCCGACGCTTTAAGATGCAATCTAATTAGTGTAATCCGATGAACCGTATTTTACGAGGAACATCGAAATTCTCGATCGGATTGCTCGTCCGATCGATCATCTAGTGTGTCAAGAAATACACGGATACATGAGACGGTGCCATTATATAAAGACTGTTATGTTCATACATTTCGCGTACCTGCTCCTACTCTGAAACTCTCCTACGTATTCCGGGCCGAATTCAGCCCAAAGCACATTTGTACTTTCCCTACAACAACGTCCACACAACGGCCATTGGATAGACCCGCACATATAATACTGATGGAACGACTACCGTAGACGCTGTCAGACTGGTACTGGTCACGTCATCTCTTAGGCTATCTCCACAGCCAACGACGTAATTTTCTCTCACTCGTTTTCCGCCGCGAACATCCGAGATGAAAAAAAAAATAGATAGGTATCGTCACAGATTTTTGATACGCACAACCCGCTAAAATATATCGCCTCACTGCACCTGTGTTATATAGTTCACCACTTCTTATTGGCCAATATTATCTTATGTATTTTCGCCTGTATTTACTTGTTAATTATTTAACAGTGCACATATAATTTTAATAAATTATATTTGATATTATTTATTATGATTTAAATTATTATAATCTATGTTTAATTGTTCGTTTACATAATCACCATCAAAATTCAAATCCGAATGACAAAATTTTGGACCAATGATAAGTGGTGACTACGTCATAGGCCGGGTGAAGAGGGGATGCGCACACGGGGAAAATATGTGTCAACTGTGATATTACCTATCTATTTTTTCATGGAAATACCAACATATATTATTTTTAGGACTCCTCGTACATTTTTTCGACAAGTCTTACGCCGACTGTTGCCCCGCGACATCGATTAGTCACTTTCTACGGCAGGCATAAAATAACCGTGGAGGTATTCAAAGCCCCATCCGCAGGGAAGCGTTTTACAAAATATCAATTACTAAAATAGTTAATGTAATTTAATAAAGTAAAAAAACAAGCTGATTTTGTTGGTCATATAATATTGAACCATAAAGTACCGTAAGACACCGATGGGCGATGATCAGGGGAGGATTGGCAGAAATTTTCAGTGCGCAAAATGTATGAAAATGTATGCTATTTTAAAAATGAAAAAAAAATCATATAACAACATAAATAAAAAACTTATGATAACTGGGACTGAATGCTAACTGGGGTTTACATCCCAAAAAATTATTTGTAGTTCCTTCAAAAAAAGTAACTCAATTAGTGTATAAATTACCTTAGCAATCATTTCAAAATTATAGGTATACTAATAAGAAAATACAAAATATTTCTAAAAAGATAATTTAAAATTCAAATAATGTTAGAGACTTAGATCGTTTATAATCGCATTACTGTGATTAAAATAAGGTGTATAAACGTTTTTAGATATATACAAACGTATTACAACGTGTTGTGAATTTCCGAGCTTAAACTCAAAAATTAGGCTCAAAAATTGATATAAACAATTTAAAAATGTAATCTAGGGAGGAATGGTACCTAAATAATAATAAATATAATGATGACTTGCATTGAAAGTCGAAACTAGTCGATATCCATAATCTTTTTTCAAATACTCTAGACACATTTTCTTTTTTATATAAATAGTATACATTTATTTTTATTAATAAATTATTAATTATTGTGGATTTACGAAAAAATATCTGTTGATCATTTAGAGAAAATATGTAATATGTATAATTATAATCCAATATAATATGTAAAATTTAAATATATGAAAAGTATCAATAGTTACGAAAATCAAAGAAATATCAGTAATTTAAATATAGCAGTTACTCTGTCAAATTCAATCATCACATGTATCTGACTATATTTTTTGACGTTATAATATTATTTGTGTATTATTATTAAAAAGGACATTTCTATGAGCATTGTTTTTAATTTTTTTAAAAATTGTAGAACATTTTCTAATGTTATAGTTCATTATTATCATTATTAACAAATTTTAAATCATTTGGCTTTTTTTTTAAAGTATTTTTTTAGCGCTTTTCTTAGATCATCAGCTTCCATACTTTAGTCTCAATTATAAATTTTAACATAATTATTATATTACAAACAAAATATATGATTATATTTAAGAATATCGGTAGCAGTGAATAGTTTTAGTGACAATTAGTTATTCCTCAATCCTACAATAATAGTACCTACTTTATACCTATACAAAGTATACTTACGTACTTTTCGGTATTTTATATATATTGAAAAATATACAGGGAGGTCCAATAGTTCTATAGATCCCTCCCCAGAACTGGATATTATATTAATTCTTCATTGTTAAAACTTTTAATTTTTTTTCTAATTGGCCACCAATAAAGATAATATAACATAAATGTAACACCATTCAAATCATTATATCTCTAATTAATCTTTTTCCACGCACATATTTTCCAAATTGTTCACTGTTTAGATACAAGCATATATTATATATAAACAGGATAAAGATGAAATAGTTATATCAATACAAAAATAAGTATGTATATATATATATATATATATATATATATATATACTCATATATATATAATATATGGCCCCGTTAAAGTTACTATCGTTCGTGCTTTAAAGAACTTTCAGTTACTTTGTACTATATTGTCTCCACACACTCGTGTGCCACACACATTACACTCCTTCGCATGGTCCTACCCTGCAAATATTTATCTTCCCCTTATCGTTCTAATTTAATTTATGGTTAGACGTCAGCAATTACATCGCACTATATTACATCATATAATGCTGTTAATAAAATCAAATAATTTATGATAATATATTCAATATTACCGAATGAATGTGATAAGAGTCTTTTGTATAAAGAAAAATACGCATCAGAATACGCGATTTACTAGTCTACGATTTTATACAGTCAATAGTTTTATATAAGTTAATAATACGTTTATTCTCCTTATTATTCTCCTACTTTCCAAACTATTTGGGTATATATATATATATATTATATTGTTCAGATAATATCGTTGCTGATATCAAAACTTTGTTAATTTGATTCTTAGGCGTTTGACATTCAAAAAGAACTGGCAAACATTCAAAGTTTTACCCTTACTAAATTGACAAACTATAAAATTAATGATTTAATAAATATTTGATCAAAATGACTGATGAATTTCATGAAAAAGTAGGAAAATTCTATTCTGGAATATAAATTTTTAGAAATTTACAATCGTCATTATACACCTAGGTTTTTATATAAATTATACAGCACTTCTGTATGAATAAAAAAAAAATTTAATAGCAAAAAACTTCCATTTAATATTTTTTTTTACACAGAAAATAATTTTTTAATAGATATATTGTTGAAATTTTACTATTATATCCAAACTATATTAGAAAAAAACACTTCAATGGTCAAAGAGCAAAATAGTGGTGGATGTATTGAATTTTAAAGCAATGATAAATAAATTATTCTGATAAACAGCTCTAAACGAAGCTCAGTACAATGTAATATTCTGATTTATAATAAAAATATTAGTACAGTTTTTTTGGTAGTTTTCCATTTCGCTTAATATAATTACTGATAACATCGAATAATGGCATCTTTAAAGTACCAACTAGATCAAATTATTTCTTTACCCAAAAACTCTTATAATATAGACGTATTCTAATCAAAGATATATAAATAACATACATAATAAACACATAATTATAAGACCAATATATTCCTCGAGCTACGCTCAGAGTCTAAAATAATTCTTTATAAAAATATTCTGATTTATTTTTTGCCGTGCATACATATATGTCCTAATGCGTAGAGGGTAAAAATATAAGAAATAGCTGAACCTTCCTGGATATAAACAAATACTATGTGACAACTGAGTTTACGCTTAGAAAATATAAAATACTTGTATATATACTAATCAAGTTCGAACTACACATGTATATCTTATGAATATATCAATTTATAATGTACTCGCATTAAAAATTAAATAATAAGCTATCCTTTCTCCATTATTATTTTCATTTTTGTAAACGAAGCAAGTTCAGTCCTGTTGCATTCAGAAATACTTATTTTTGAGAATGATATAAAATGTTTTATGAAAATTAAGACTGTTAATGATTCAGTACTTCTACTTTCAGATCTCAATTTTCTTGAGTCGCTCAATATTAACAAATGTCAGAAAATGCATTTTCATCGTTTACATAAACCTATATTCCTATATTTACAGTTGAGAATTCCATTTGTGATCTTGATTTTGATTTTTATCTCCAACATTATACCCTAGAGTGCGTATAGAAGACATTTTTTGTAAGACTCTCAAAACCTTAAGCCTTATTTTAAGAGTAACTCATAAGTTCAAGCTTCGGAATGTATTAAGAAATATTTATTGTTCTTTAGTACGCCCACTACTTGAACACGATTCCACAATTTGAGACCCACATATTATCTACTACTGAGTATTGGTATATGCTAGAGAGAGTTCGCAACTTCACTGTAAATTTTTGCGAATCGTTTCTTTTAGATTTAAAATTCAACGTCCTCCACATGACTACATGATTGTTCAAAAGGCGCTGAATCTTTCTACATTGGCTAATTGTCGGCTAATTACCAATATATATGTCTTATGTAAACTTTTATTAGGCGAGATTGATTCCCCTTCATTACTGTCTCAAATACATTTTAGAGTTCTTTCTCGTCAAACTCGTCTTAACGCTCCTTTTTATATCCTTTTCTCAACTACAAATTATAATTTTAATTCTCCTTAATCTAGTCTCATGCATATTGCAAATAATGACTCCGGTTTCACATTTTAGTTATATTTATAAAATAAGTCATACAAAGATTTTATTACAGTTTTTTATTACACTTATTTTTTTTCTTAATATACCTACTAGTTATTAATATTTGTATTCTATAAAAATATAAATATTGTACATTTTTGAACTATACCTGCACTGTAAATAAAATTAAAATTAAATACAAATAAATAATATATGTGATGAAATACATTATTATTATTCTACAGACTTTCTTCAATCCTCAGTTAGTATAAATAATGGGATTCAATATTAGGATTATAGTTTTAAACATTTCAAGGCTCATTCAATTGAGCATACTAATACATACTAATGTAGGTATTGAAAATAACCAACTGGTACTCAGTCCGTTCTGTAGCAGCCCATAAAATATTCGGATTTTCGTAATACAAATAATCCATTTTTTCTTTGAGTTTTATCTTTTTTATTTTTCTCGTCAACATTATAATATGTAGAAATGTAGAATTGGGTTATTCGTTTAACACACTTACTAATTATATAGTAGTATATACAAATACACTACACTATGTATGTACTGGGTAGCTCTGTAACTCGTATAAAGCAGTATTCTAAATTGAAAACAAAATGTATTTAACTACTAATATAATTGTTTGAAACTCATACGCTTGTGATTTAAAATTATGGTAATAATCTTTTGGAAGAATATTCTTAAGAATTTTCTCCGAAATTATTTGAGAGTATTTGGTAATTTTATTTTTAGCCATATTTTATCAATTTTAAATTTGTGTATAATATTTTTGCTAAAATAATTAATTTTAGTATTATTAGGTATTGTACAATTATAATAATGATAATTGAATTTCATTGTTATTAACCAATAATGGGCGATGAATGATATTATATTGATATATTGATAAACAATAATTGTTTAAATCTTTTCTTATTATTCAAATTATTCTTAAACAAACTATAAACTTAAAATAAACACACAACTGGTACACTCACTCTATACAATATTATAATTTATAATATTAATTATAATGTAATTTTAGAAAAACAAATTATATATCAAAAATGATAACATATAGATACCTACACGTACTACAACGTCCATCAGACAATAATAATACTGTAAACTAACTATCCTATAAAAAAATGTTGGTTGAAATTTACATAAAATGTGTGGCAACACACAATCAATCAACTGGTATTGAAAATTAAAATATACTGTCATTGAAATGTACAATTCATAACTTTTAAATTTACCAAACTATAATATTAGTAAATTTACATATTAATATTAGTATTAAACTCGTATAAATATTATTCACCTAAGAAATCGGGAAAAATTAACTTACTTTATAAACTAAACCGTATTTGCATACATGCAAAATAAAATTACATCAATATCCTATGTAAATTTATATACTATAATTAGTTGAAATGTATATTACAAGGATTTTAATTTAAGACATATATATCACAAAAATCGTGTTTAATATTTATTACTTATCACTCTATTATTATTTTTATTAATTATGATGTTTATAGACCGTGTTTTCGGTCCAATACTACAGGAAATCGTGGTGATATGAATTATTTTGATTATTACGTGTCATTAATTATGATTATATTAAATTTGTGAAATTCGCAGTAACTATTAGAATTTATTAACAAATTTTATAACAAGGTTTTGTGTAATTTCCACAGATTTTTGTTACTTCGTGAGAATATTCTCCGATAATAATCTTCTAAAGAATATTCATTACTCATATGACTACGCGTACCTATTAACATTTTGTTTGTGTTTTTATAGAAAAAAAGAGCAATTTTGCACATTTATACAATAAAAAAGTACCCTAACTTCAAAAAGTGAACTTTTTATTCAAAATGTTTAAAAGAATAATCCATTTTAGTTACAAATTTTATCAAAATATATTCTTATAGTAAAATATTTAACATTAATTTTAAATTATTTATTAGGACTAAAACGCTTTTATTTTTCCAATAATTAATTCTATCAAAATGAAATATTGCGTCTAAAAAACTATCTACGTTGACCTTTGAACTTCTAATGATTATCTTAAATACAAAATAAAATTGAATCATATACCTATATATAAAAAGCCGATCAATAGGAGGTAGAAACACTTTTCTCGTTGGATAAGATATGTGGTGGATATATTGAATTTGAAAACAACGATAAATCATTTCTTTCTAAAAAACGATTCTGAACAAAGTTTGGGTGTATAATATATATACTTGACAACTACAGCAGATTATACTAATAATATATATATATGGTAATATTATATAATACGGTGAACAAAAAACATTGAAAAAGTGCAAAAATTTATTCGAAAGCAAAGGGATTCGCATCGAGAACCCTGCGCATCACAATACAGTCAACTTCCATAAAAGTTTATATAAAAAATATACTTCTTAAACGAATTGAATTCTGATATAACTTTAAAACCAAGTCCGATCGCCAAATTCTGACTTCACCATTATATTTTTTATCTAGAATGGCGTAATTTCTAATACCTACTGTATTAAATTTTCAGGCCATAAAACCTAAAATTATGAGTATTATGAATTATATGACTTAAAACTGGAAATTATAATAAATAGATTAAAATTGGAAAAAAAAAATCCAAATTTTAACTTTCATAATGTGCAAATATTCGCATTTTGTAAAAATGTCAAGTTTATAGATCCATTATTTACCCAAAACTCGAACACATTTCATACCAAAATGTCAAAATTTAAATGATTATTTAAAAAATTTAAATAACTATTAAAAAATATTGTACCAACCGATTTTTAAAATTTTTTGTTTGTACCTAGAATAGAATATTTTTAACACTATTAAATTTTCAAGTTTTAAAAACTAAAATTAAGCCTATTATGAATTAAATGCCTCAAATTTGCATATTACTATAAATTTCCTAAAAATAGGTAAACATTTTATATTTACGTTTATACCTATTACGTATATATTTTATAAAAATATATACGTTTGTGGTGAAAATTTCATTCTTCTAGTATCAATATTTTCAGAGTCATAAAGAATTTTAATATTCTTATGCTAATTTTTTGATAGATTTTTCTTACATTTATATCGAAAAATTTTAAAATTCTAAAAATGACATCTCTAAAGAACCAACTAGATGAAATTTGTTACCAGAAACCGGGTTAGCTTGTAAATATTAGAAACGTGCTTCTGGTAGAAATTTACAGACATAAAAATAATAATAATAAACACATCATCGTAAAACTAATACATTCCTCACTTCGCTCCGAATCTAAAAATATATCATTAGATTATTTTGTTCAACATGAAAATTATTAAATACTACATGTATATTATATAGTTCTCAAGTATAAATTCTTAATTCATTATGGTTTGTTTATTTGTTAGTTCAAAAGATTTACCTGTAAATATTATTTTTATTTCAAAACCTTCAAATCTTAATTTAATTTCAGATGTAAATTATAACAAATTATAATTTTTATAAAGAGAGTATAATTATATTAAATATTTGTATAATTACTAATTACATAATTGTATCTATACAATATAATAATTTAATTAAAGACAATTATATAGATTATAATATAATGGTTATTTTTGCTCTCATATAATAATATATCTACGTAACATATTTAGGCTACTTCAGCCGTGTCATTACATTAATAACATAAATAAAATGAAATGATGCCATTTTCACAAAATCAAAAAACATAGTAATAGTAATACAAAGTTCCATTACAAATAAAATTCGATTTCTTATTTCCGAAATATATACTTAACACTATTTTGGTCATATTGAATTAGTTAAAGAATAAAACTTTAAAACTCGAGACTCAATTTACACGGTTTTTATATTTTGACTACAAACTTTTCTCCGAATTTTCTGTACTTAGAAAAAAATTATGTATTTATATGATATTATACAATCACTATTGCTGTGTTTTTTTTTTTCATTTTAATATTTTGTGAACGTGAAGGGCCAAAATTGATTTTCATTGTTTACTATATATAAAGGATGAAATTATTAAATCTGCTACATTTATTGTTCGTACTGGTTTACTGTAGGATATTCTTTAATACACGATATTATACTTATTTATAAGTATAAATGTAATTAGTAGGTACTTTCTCTGCCAAGGAAATCAGATAATTTCATCTCCATTGTTATTCTCATCTATACAATGGACTACATATACGCACCACACGCAAGATCTTTAGGAGCTAATATTATAATTATGAATCGAAAATATTAACTAGACAAGTAAATTTTATCAAGACTTTTAAACATTTAATATAATCTAAGAATACATTATTTATAAGTTATAATAATAATATAAATAAAATATTTGATGTGAGAATAAGTATTAGATTTTTAATCCATGATACATGTACAAAAAAAAAAAAACAAAATAATATTAGTTTGATGGTTAATGTCGTAATTTAAATTAACTTTATAAAAAAATAAAAACACCACATAGCAAATAAATATAGTCCTTTGTGTTGTACGAAATTTAGACATTTTATTTTCATTGTAGAGGCAGTATTTTATGTTCACGTAAATCTAGAATCAAGATTTTTATTTTGGATATATTGCATCTTTTTAATCGATTGTCGAATCCAAATAGTATTTATATTGCAACGAATTTATAGGAATAGATAGATCCGATTTATGAAGAAGATCTATCTAAGCTGTTAATTATACTTTTGTACATTTTAGGTTATTTTTATTTTGTATGAAAATCGAAAGAACTTTTTCATAATTATAAAAAAAATATGCATTTATCCCATAAATAACTAATAAGCAGTTATAATAAGAAATCTAAAATTTGGTATTAATTTTGTTTCAATGAGATAAGATAAAAGCTTATATAAAATAGTTTAAATCTTAAAACTGTTCTTCTCGACTTTTTTTAAAACACCAGAAGGAACCTCTTAGTGCTAAGCCCGTGAACATTTTGTATTAAACTTTATGTATAAATATACCTATTATAATATGTTTCACTATATTATAATTTTTTTATTTTCAATATTTGAATAAATATAATTTTTATTAATTTAATAAAAAAAATTTCATTGATCAATTGTGTTTTATAAGTTGTTTATGTAGTTTATAACTATCGTATATATGTATATAGATGCAAGTATTTATATTTTCACTTCGGTGGTTGATAGGGCACCCGTGTCCATCTAGTAAGTAAATATACAAATTTAATTACATTTTTTTTTTTATTAATATTCCGTTTACTTATTAAATTAACAATTATTATTATACTAACAACCAATAAATACGAAACAATATGTATTACCATCTTAATTGAATGAAAAAAAAAACCGGTCAGTAGGTTGTGGAAGCACTTCGCTCGTCGGGTGTCAGTATTGGTGGATGCACTTCGCTACTGGGTAGGGTACTTTTGGTGGATGTATTGAATTTGAAAGCAATGATAAATC